>CABFWO010002278.1:76523-128791 GCA_902155825.1 Timema genevievae
GGGGGGGGGGGGGGGGGGGGGGGGGTTAAATCTGTCAGTCACATGTCGATTGTGGCATGTAAAATAATCCTAAAAGGTTATGTGAAAATACCTTTTCTGGCAAAATTGGTAGGCCCTTTCACTCTAGCTCATAGAAATTCTCTTGTGCTGATATAATCAGTCGGTTCAGAAAGCGCTCATCAAATACCTCAAATATATATTTTTTTAATTGATTGAATGATTATAGAAAGTTGCTAAGTTCTTGATTGATCAAAACTATCAAGTTATTGACCAGATTCCTTTTGGTTGCTCACCTCTGACGGTTGCTCGCTGTGGCAGTCTCGTGTTTAGGCTTAGCTTCCAAAATACCTGTCGGGCTCGTTGGTTCTATTTCGTGACATCCTACATTCATATAAGTAATTTATATAATAAACTCAAGCATGCAGGCTTAACGTCACACTAATTGGATTTATTGGTAATGGGGTCGGGATTAAAATTCTGACCAGGGCTGCTGGGAGAGAGTTTTCATGAACAGTTTCCTCCATCTCCTTCCACGCAAATAGATTTTATCAACCCCACAAACGTAATTAAATGCGGATACACCAGACGAATAGTGGAGAAAATAATGTAACAACTAGGATACAAACGCTTGTTGCAGTACCAGGAGAGTATGAGTGCCATGGGGCTGCCGATGGGGGCGGGGATACCACCCATGCCTCCCGTAGACATGGGCAATCCTCCCCCTCTACCCCCTGCAGACAAACCTCCTGCACCTCCCCCTCCACCTGAAGAAGGAGAACTAGCCAAGGAACCTCCACTACAGGACCCATACAGGTACACTGCGTTCCTCTCATTGACTGTTAGACAGACGCTGGCCACTGCCGGCCCTAGACGCTGCCTTATGCATGTTGGTAATTAGAGATTGTGTGTGGCAGAGGGACTGGTGTGGTGACAGAGGGTCCTCTACAAGATCCTTATTCCAACAGGCCGCCTGTTCAGAGTGGGACCTCCTACGGGGTTCCTCCACCAGCTATTGCCAAGCCTCAGGATGATTTCAACAAACCACCTCCTGGAGGCTTTGAGAATCCTGGCTACAGAGCGCAGGAGGGTTATCAGGTGAGCCACATTAACATCTGAATATATCTCACCGCCAGGTCCTTGCATTGACGTTTAGACTTGCTGGGAACTTGTGTTAGCATGGACCCAGAATACAACACACATGTCATATCATCACATGTGTCACTGTGACTTGAGATAGTTGTGCGATATTCATGACAATCTTAGAAAACTGAGGCATGGAATTATGACGTTCTCAAGTCAGGGAAAATCAGGTATAATTTTGATATCCTAATCAATTTTTAGTTAAATAAATGAAGATGATTCAAATTTAAAAAGTCCAGAAGTCAATTTCATGAAAAGTCTTGTTTCATTTTATAACATAAATTTAAAAAAATGCTTTAAATATGTTTTGTATCTCTATAAGGAAAACCTCTTTTCACTTTTTATGGTTTCCTCTTCACTCTCCCTTGATGAGTTCCGATATAATGAAACCTAGGTCAGGGGATTGGGCGGTAACGATTGATTTTCTTCAAGAGACGACCATTACCTCTTTGTCCAGTGGTAGCAGTGTAAAGTGTTTTCACTTTAACAGCCATTTTATGTGTTCGTCCCCTTTTATATATTTCCATCCACCTTCTTCCAAATATAATTTAAAAAAATTTCTTATAATCTTTTTAATGTGCTAAATAAATCACATCTTGCAGCATTTCATAGTCTCGCAATTAGAACCTCTTCATTGATATAACAAATATAGTTGAATCCACTATTTTACTAATCCGAATCTCCACTTAACTCTCGAATCCGAATTTAGTAAAAACATATGAACATAGGAAGAAATATCAATATAATAAAATAATATAAACTACTGTACAAATAGTAACTAAAATCATTATAACATTCAATTAAGCGTTATATTACTGGTCTGGGGCCTGGTTGTTAAGTTGATCCCATAATTATAATGGGTTCTGGACCACCACTAAGGGATATCCAAGTGTCCCGTCACTATAACAAGTGGCTCACACTTTACCTTTAGTTCTCTATCACACAAGGAGACGGTCGCCATATTGTCACTTGTTTGTTTGGAATCCATTGTATTCTGCTATCCATTAATCTGTGCTCGGGTTACCAACACCTGTACTATCTTTCAACATATTTCACATCAACAACAACTATAAGTTTTTTCAAATTTTAAACAATCAATATTTTTCAATTTACTATAAATAATAAACCATTGAAGTGATAGCAAACGAGGAAAATTAATTATGTTACAGAAATTTGATGAAAACGTCCGAGATAAAACCACTCCATTGATACATTTACAAACTTTTACATTTTAGGCCACCAAGCGTTCATTTGACGGGGACACCTATGGACGTACGGCTGATCCCCACTACCCTGGGCCTGAGGACACCAAGAAGCCGCGTCCCGGGGGCTGGGAGGAGAACCGCGGTGGCGCCAGAGGAGGCAGGTGGGGAGGAGGGGATGCAACAACACCGGCTCCTGCCCCCGCCAAACCGGCCAGCGAGCCTCCTCCATCCACAGCTGGCCGAGACAACCCTGAGGAATTATCCGAGGCGGAGAAGGCGTTCGACATCCAGTTCAAGCAGTGGGAGGACCAGTTCAACAGTTGGAAGGATCAGAACATCAACCATCCGGACAAGAGCCAGTACCGAGAGTACGAGGCCAAGTGGGAGAGTTGGCGCGAACAGTTGCTACAGCGCCGAGAGCAGATGAGGAAGAAAAGAGAGCAGTCCAACGCCAGCAAAGCCGCCGGGGTGAGTATAAAAACGACCTGTTCTCCTATCACCAGTTCTATCATGAGTCGTGTAACAAAGACCCCTTATTAATTTGATTGTGTTATTAGGAGGTCGAGAGCTTACAGTCGGAGCGGAGCTCATCCAGTAGTAGAGGCCGCTCAGGTCGGAGAGGAAGAGGCGCAGGGGCTGCGGGGTATACCGACTTAAAACCGCAACCTGCTGCTCAGGAGGACTACAGGTACTTGTTGCATTCCTTAACTGGAAGGATCTGCTCTATCACTCACGTGCCCAGCCTTGTCATAGAGAGAGCTGTGCTCTTTAAAATTGGGAGTGATAACATTTTAATGTTCAAGGTTCAGTGTTTGTTAAATTAACTCACACATATGATTAAAGCTCTATTGATCGGGAAAACGAGGAATAGTCCTTAAATTTTATTTTAGTGTTAAAATGTCTACCTTGTTCTAAGATTTGAGATTTATAGGTAAATGAAGATTCTTATTCGAGAAAAAATTGATCTCAACCCTATATGATGTTTTATTGTAAACTTGTTTCACCCTGAAAGATAGCGAACATACCTTGCAAGGTTCTTGGTCCGGTAACTCATTGATCTCGTGTCAATTTTCCTTCACTCATGGAAGAAAACTACATAAAGTCTGATTTCGGTAGGAAGAACAGTTACTATATTGCTAGAATGTATCCCTACGCCAAATCATGATTAGATAGTCCATATTTTAAGCAGCTGTCACTTTTGACAAGGAAAGTTTTGAAACCAAGAAAACAAGAAAAAAATATGACACAAATAAATGACCATTTTAATTCATTATAATAGAATATATTCACACATTCTAGCATGCACCAAAAGCTTACATTAATTGTTTGAAAATAATCACTATCACTATTCCCAACACATTTGAGGCATTAACTGTGTTGAATACTAAAGAGTGGTATCAAGATTTTTAGCATGTAATATCGATCATTGCGATACCAGTCGATACTATGGGTATCAAGAAATTGAGTAGCGGTTTTGGGCCGCAACTCGGTAGCTATTTTTAATGATAACCTAAAAAAAAAAGCCTGAAAATTTGTGAAAATAACCAAATATCCTGTGATCCGTGTTATACCTTTAAAATCCTCAAAAACTAATAAAGTTTGTAAAAAAAAAGGCAGCTCTGCACTATTATTATTATTTAGCACCGCGTCTTACTACCCATTCGGGTTATTCGCTTAAATACTAATTACGCTAATGGATTAGGAATTGGGAAGGTTGAATAGAGGAAGTGAACCCGCGTTTGCGAGGAGGGAGAGCGGAAAACACCCCGTCCTCGGCAGTCGGGCTCAACACGACTAGCGCGCTCTGCACTATTGTATTAATATCATACAAAGATGTAAAATGTTGCCTTTTGGTGTAGGTAACCCAATCCTTAGTCTGCATTTTAAGACGACCTCTGGATTTTGAAGCTACAAATAGGGGGGTAAAAAAACTCGTCTTAGATTCGGATAAATACGGTTCCTATAAATGTGGGGACATAAGTATTTCAGGAAAATTTAATTTAAAGAATATCAATTTAAAAAAAGCAACAGTGGAGAGAAGACATTGGGTGATCCGGGAACTTTTGATTATTTTAAATGTTGACTGGAGCCCCAAAAGGTTTCCGACCCATGAGTCCTGGATAAGATATATCCATAGTGTAATCTGTCAAGGTAGGTTTCAGGGTAAACAAAGTGTACTCTCTTCTAAAATCCTGTGCTTTCCTTGATGAGTAATATTTTGTTGACCAGATAAAATTGCAATCTAAGCTGAACATCCTCTTTCAGGGAAGGCAGTAACCGCGCAGCGTACGGCAGTGCCTATGAGAGGTACCCCGCAGGGCAAGAGGACCCCAACTCTCGTGTGGGGGGCTATGTCGAGCCAGGACTGCCTCAACCCGGTCCTAACCCTCCCTTCGACGGGACGCCAACCAAAGCTCCAGAAAGTATCGAGGAGAAATCTCAAAAAGATGAAGGCAACAACTCGTCCGACCAGGCTTCTAAAGATCCTGACCCGAAGCCTGAAAGCGCTCCGGAGAGCGGCAAAGCCGAAAGACCTCTTCCGGAACAACCGGCCACTCCTGTAAATGTCCCTGTTGAAGTCGAGAGTAAGACCGATGAAACCGGTGGTAACTTCCTAAAGACTTCGTCAGGAGACGGTATCCCGGGCTTGGACTTGTTGGCGGATAAAGCCGGAGTGGCGGATAAGAAAGACCAGGAATTGTCGGTTGGTTTCGATGTGGATGACCGGGCCAAGGTCGTTGTACCGGGCTCTGATCATCCCCCTGCTAGCAGTTTCACTCTACCACCCCCAAATATTCCAGGGACTGGTCAAGGTACCTTGAACTTACCCGGTATGAATCAGGCTCCCCCGAACTTGTCGGAGATGAATCAGGCTCCCCCGAACACGCAAGGTTATGGTCCGATGTATAATAACGCCCCATTGAACATGCAAGGATACGGCTCAGGAGGGAAACAAAATATACCGGGCTTTGGCCCTCCGCCCAAACAGGGCCCACCACCGAACATGCAAGGATATGGTCCTGGGGGACCCTATAATCAAGGGTATGGTCAAGACGGAAATCAAGGTCCTCGGAATATACCGTTGTTTGGCTCTGGAGGAAATCAGGGACAACAATTTGGTCCTGGAGGAAATCAGGGACAACAATTTGGTCCTGGAGGAAATCAGGGACAACAATTTGGTCCTGGAGGAAATCAGGGACAACAATTCGGTCCTGGAGGAAATCAGGGACAACAATTCGGCTCTGGAGGAAATCAGGGATCACAATTTGGTCCAGGAGGAAGTCAAGGACCCCAGTTCAGCTCGTCTGGAGGAAATCAGGGACCACAATTCGGCTCTTCTGGAGGAAATCAGGGACCACAATTCAGCTCCTCTGGAGGAAATCGGGGATCACAATTTGGTCCTGGAGGGAATCAGGGATCACAATTTGGTCCTGGAGGAAATCAGGGACCACAGTTTGGTCCTGGAGGGAATCAGGGACCACAGTTTGGCTCTGGAGGAAATCAGGGACCACAGTTTGGCTCTGGAGGAAATCAGGGACCACAGTTTGGTCCTGGAGGAAATCAAGGACCACAGTTTGGCTCTGGAGGAAATCAAGGACCACAGTTTGGCTCTGGAGGAAATCAGGGACCACAGTTTGGTCCTGGAGGAAATCAGGGACAACAATTTGGCTCTTCTGGAGGAAATCAGGGACCGCATAACCAAAGATTTGGACCCAAGCCACTTCTTGGCATGGATATTTTCGGTGCAAAAAACCAAGGATTTGGTTCTACGGATTCAGATTTCAGGCACGGATCTGGAAGAAATTTTGGTCCTAACGAAGATATAAAAACCAACCGTCAAGATTTGTTGTCTGAAAGCCAGAGATGGAATGTTGGCCCAGGTCAAGAAATGGAAAGCTACAGTTCTCAAGAAGGTCAAGGTCGCAGACCCTGGGAGCAGCAGGACAGGGATAGACCCAGGGGCAACTTTGGAGGGGGTAGAGATGGCTTTGCAGGCTCTGGCGATAATTTTGGGGCTTCAAAAGACAATTTATTGGGTTCTAGGGACCAATATGGAGGGCCAAGAGATAACTTTGGAGGACCAAGAGATAATTTTGGAGGCCCTCGAGATAATTTTGGAGGGACCCGAGACAATTTTGGAAGACAGAGAGATAATTTTGGAAGCCTACAGGATAATTTTGGAAAACCTAAAGATAACTTTGGAGGACCAAGAGATAATTTTGGAAATTCCCAAGAGAATTTTGGAGGACTCAAGGATAATTTTGGGGGGACCCGAGAGAATTTCGGAGGCCCTAGAGATAATTTTGGAGGGTCACAGGACAAGTTTGGAGGTCCTCGAGACAGCTTTGGGGGTCTAAGAGACAATTTTGGAGGCCTCAGAGATAATTTTGGAGCATCAAGAGATGGTTTTGGAGGACCCAGAGATAGTTTAGGGGCCCCTCGAGACAATTTCAGAGTCTCTAGAGAAAACTTTGATCCCAGTGGAAGGGATAATATAGCCAGGTTTCAGGATGACTTGCAAGCCAACAAGGACCCTTTTCAATCTGGCGCAAGGGGGGAAGAAAAAGATGGCAACGTACCAGAGTCAAGCGCCGAGATACCACAAGACTTTGAAGCTCCTAAAGATGGCTCAAAAGATATTACAGGACCTAAAGATGTAAAGGATCCCATTCAAAGAGAAAACTTGCAAGGACCCCACCCCAGAGAGGGCCTATTGGGCACTCCTAGAGAAGGTCTTTTGGGCACCCCTAAAGAAGGTTTATTGGGCACTCCAAGAGAAGGTATTTTGGGCACCCCTAAAGAAGGCCTATTGGGCACTCCAAGAGAAGGTCTTTTGGGCACCCCCAGGGAAGGTCTTTTGGGCACTCCAAGGGAAGGTCTTTTAGGCACCCCCAGGGAGGGTCTTTTAGGCACTCCCAGAGAAGGTCTTTTAGGCACCCCCAGAGAAGGCCTTTTGGGCACTCCTAGAGATGGTCTTTTGGGCACCCCTAGAGAAGCTCTTTTAGGCACCCCCAGGGAAGGTCTTTTGGGCACCCCAAGAGAAGGACTTTTGGCCACCCCTAGGGACAATTTCCCTTTAAGAGACAACTTCCCTGGAATGAGAGGTGTGGAGGGTCCTCCATTTGGAGGAGACATGATGCGAGGAGGACACCAAGATTTCCCCTTTCATGAAGACAACTTTCGAGGTAGAGGTGGTCGTGGTGGTCGTGGTGTCTGGCAAGACCGAGGCAGAGGAAGGCCTCCAGGTCCAGGAGGTCACTATGGCAAGGTAAGGATCCTCTCATATCTAACTGCGCCGTTACACTGCTGCCGCTGGACAGAGACCTAGGTATCCAGGAAAAAGGAAATCGCTAAGGAATGGAATCTTCAAACCCAAGACTCCTTAAGGACATTCACAATTAGACGACTTGAGATTTAAATATTTTTATTTTTTATTTTTGAGCTGTAATTTGTTTTAGAGCTCTAATTGTTTCTTTTGGTGGCTTAGCCCCAAGATAATTAATATGACAAACGTAACAAGAAGCTTCCAGGCCGTTATTATTCTTTTATATTCATATCTCTTCTTTTGTTCATAATTTGTTTCAAGTTTCGGATTCGAGATTCGTAGCTAAGATAAATATTGGGATTCATTAAATAGTAGATTCACACCAACTCTAGAGGACATAATATTACCTCTTTGTCCAGTGTCATCAGTGTAAAACTCATTTTGTGTGTTTGTTTCTATTCGTGCGCATTTTTCCAGATATAGCAAAACATAAATATAGGTTTTCCTTAAATATATATATATATAAATATATATATATAAATATATATATATAAATATATATATATAAATATATATATATATATATATATATATATATAAATATATACATCATCATCATCAACAACTGTTTGGGTACTGACAGAGTAGTGACTTGCAATACAAGGAGCCTACCTAATTACCCTCTCCTTCTAAATTCTGATATCACCGACAAGGAGTGGACAAGGAGTTGGGTTGAGCCCCAGTGGAAACCAGCTCAGGTGCAGACGAGAGACAGGAGACTCGTCAAAGAGTTGTGGTAATTAATGAGCAACTTTAAATTGCTGTTTCTTGGTCAGATAAAGCCATGGTATTCAACCTAGGGCACGTGTACCCCCTGAGATATGCAAATATATCTTAGGAATACATAAAAAAAAATTTATATATATATATATATATATGAATATTTTGGATGTAATTTATTTTAGGTGTAGATTATAGAATTATTTATAGCTTTAATTGTGCCCCAAAACTTTGGGGGTAGTCGGCCTTGGTCTTGGGGTAAAGTGATGGCCTCAGGACCCGATGTTTGTGGGTTTAAATCAAACCAAGGTCGATGTATTGTTCTTGAGCTGCAAATATCCTTAGCATAACTTCCTTCTGGACAAAATCGGTAGGCCTTTTCGCTCTTGCTCATAGAAATTCAGTGTGGAAGGCACCGACGAACCACTCCCTTAGTGCATGTGCTTTCTACCAGATGGTTCAGGCAGCACTAACCAGCTGAAGAGCTGAGTGCCGGATGAATAGAAATCGCTTAAAACCAACCTTTGGGTTGTTGACTTGAGTAGAAGAAGAACTTTGGGAGTACACCGACAAATTAGGTTGAATACAGGACAGGCTCATGACAATATTTCCTGTTGAAGTGAGAACAGAGTTCCTGCGCCGCCACAGAACGGTGTGAATGCACTATCTTTGTCATGTCTGTCTGTCTGTCTGTCTGTTGTGAGTATATTGTAAGCAGAAGAGCCTCACTAATTGTTGTAAGATATTCTGACGCTGTGGCCAGCAGGACGACACTCCCCTCCCCCTGGAAGATTCGGAGGGTCGGGGCAACAACTGGGGACCAGACGGAGACTACAGGGATCGATGGGCCAGGAGGTAAGAACAATTCCATACCAAGCATTGCCCCAACAACATTTCACCCCCTTAACTCTGATCCATCTCTCATCAATGGTGAAGTGACCTTGAAGATGAGAGAGAGATGGAGAATCTAACAACTAACTCCCGGTGTCTATGATCAGGTTTGATGACGGCCCACCTCCAACCAGAGGAGGCTGGGACCATCCTAGATATCCGCCAAACTTTCCGGACCGGTTTGATAACCCCTCCCGAGGACCTCCGTCCCGTGAAGAACCCCTGGGATGGGAGAGGGGGCGACCACGTGGGCCACCAGCCTGGGAGAGAGAAGAGGAGATCGTCCTGGAGCCTGCAACTGTCGTGGACTACAGACACAAGCCCGTCACGCCAGTTGTCAAAGGTGAGTTCGTTGGCCAGACCCGCCGGGTCTCTTGGTGACGATTAGTTTGGTTGGAAGGACCCAGTGATGAATCGTATCGGCACATGTTGGTCTCATGTTCGTGTTTATCTTTTTGCAGCTGATTTGTTTGAGACACAGGTGAAGACATTCGACTACGGTCACGGTTCCGGTCAGCGCAAACCACCCGGTAGGTAGTAACCTTGTCTTGTAAGATTGCAACATCTCTAGATTATCTAGGCTGGTCTCTTCAAGGGTGTATGTTTGTGATTGCAGGACCCGATGACTGGAGGAAGGAGGAGTCGAGGACTCGAGACAAGGACCAAAGTCGGAACAGATGGGAGGATAGAGGTAAGTGTGTGATACTACACGCAACACTGTGACATGTCATGTATTGGTCGGTCACAACATATGACTATAGAGATGGTTCTCGTTACAGATGTTGGCAAGACTCGTTGGGGGCGAGACAAGGAGAGGGCGGAGGAGGAGGAAAGGTGAGTCCTTATGACTGTCATATTAATATGGTAACATCAATCAAGGAAATAGTTACATTCGACACAGGGAAAAAATACGAAAAGATAAGTAGTAGCCTACAATTCTAATAAAGTTGAATAAACTACCCTAGACACATCTATTCTTGTTCACAATGGCGATAGTACCTGTTACAAGACAGTTATTAACTCCAATTAGCTCTTGAGCAAGCCGCACCTCACGAACAGGAGCTAATATCCACACCTAGCCCTGAAGGGGTGTGTAAGGTGGGGGTGGGGGGGGGCACACACGCATATTTCTAGCGATGTGCAACACTCAATTATGTCGTCTTTTAAAGGGATGCACAACCGTTGTTAACTTTGTTTTCCTACTCTCAAGTAGTTAAATAAAATTGTACCCCAACGTAGGATTCTTACTGCGAGACGAGGTTTGTTTCGTCTCTCAATAAACATGCGAGTCTCATCACTTACTATATGGTCTTAAGGCGGCCTTACACCAAGGCAACAAGAGGCAACATGTTGTATGTCGGAGAACACAGCTCCTTGCGATTTCTCTAGCATGCTACAAAGCATCTTCACCAAAGCAAACAAAATTGCTTGCGTTTCCAATCGCCAGTCTGCTAAAAGACGTAATCCAGAACGACGATTGAGGCTGCAGTTTATTTTTATTCTTGCTGAAGAGGTAAAGAATCAGAGGAGACGAAGAAGGCAAGTGTGTGAAGGGTGAAATTTATCACAACTAGTTGCGACTGTCAAGTGGTGGTTTTTGTCTGGCCTTTGCGTTAGCGATGAAATTAGCCATAAAGATTATTTATTTTCTTCTTTAAATTTAGGATGTCACATTCATTCTAATAATGCTTATATATAGTTATTGAATTAATTATCTTGAATACTCTAATAAGATATTTCATTAAATATAACTATCTCTCAATAATTCACATATAAAGTTTATTCATCATTAACATCACTCATGTCACAATTATTGACCAACTGATTGTAATATTTCATTCTAATTTGATAAATTAAGTTATTACAACATGCAATTCAATTCAGATTTTTTCATATGGATAGTAATTTGCAATATACTATTCATAGCTCTCTGACAATTTTTAGAAATATCCACCTTTTGGTTTTTATAATAAATTAATCGGTGATCCCGAAGAATGTCATGACTCCTATACTCTTCAATAAACTTAATACGCTAAGTCGCGCGGTTTTGTTGCCTCTGAACCCACTGCCGGCGGGAAGGTAGCAACATGTGGCAACATGCTACATATTGCCTCTTGTTGCCTCGATGTAAGTCCACATTTAGATTCTTCACATCTTACTGTCTACGTCTGCACTAAAAACAATTTATAACAGTTTTCAGTCCAATATATGTAGTAATATAAATGTTTTATAATCATCTGCTTCTGTATTTTTATTGCAACATTTCACTTTACAAAAAATATTGTTTTATTTTTACGGTTGTTTTTAAATTATAGAAAATATGCATGTATTAATTATTTATTTTACTTGCTATGACTTGGTTTGATTGAAAATAGCACTTAAAATGGATTCTACTGCACACTTCACAAAGACCACTTTTATTGTTTGGAACAAATGTTTTATTGGACATTTTTAAAAATGAGCAAATTTAAATTCCTTAAATAAGTTCTTATATCCTCTAACCCAGGGGCTGTCAATTGGGTTATCAAATGAGATAATTACACTGCCATTTAAAATTTATCTTTGAGTCTTAAACATGCAAATACCGTATTGGCTCAAATATAGCACGGCCTCGCACTTAATACCACCCTGTTACCTTGAAGGTGTTCATCATGGTCCTTTGAATGCTTGTATTGACGCGCAGACACTCCTCAACTGTTCTTAGTTTACTCTCTACAGTTGTATATTAGCCTCAGAAACACCAACCAGCAAGTTATTTGTTTGTTGCCGTTATTTTAGAATTCATATCATAGCTTCTTCTCCTTACTTTGTTTACTTGAGATACCGAGGAGGCCATCTTTCCAACACCAACACTCACTTGCGGCTCTGCCGTGTGCGATGTTTTAGTATCAGTAACACAGAACACTTTCTTCCAGCAACTAACATTGACGTACTGAGTTACCAGTTACTGATACTCAAGGGTGGAAATACTCCCTCTCTCTGTTTTGACCTTGAGGTTATTATTAGGGCCTCGATGATTCCCGCTGGTATAGTTCCAGCTTGCTACAAAATATACCTCTGTATGAATCTGCTTATGTTAAGAATATAATACAAGTACATTTTTAGGAGAAAACATTGCACCATATTTAGGCCAATATAGTATATCAAGTATTATCAAATAATATTTATGTTTGACCAAAATTACCTTGATCAGTCAAAATCATTAATATAAGAAATAGTTTAGTATTAAAACGTACATTTTATTTATTCTATAGTTTTTCCAAAACGATGAGGACCATGGGCGCCTGCAGACCTTTTCTCCAGGGGGGTTCTGGAAAAATTTATTAAATTGAAGCTTCAAAAGACGCTTTTTAAAGCAATCCATGTCTCCTGGAAATAAGATACAACATAAAAAAAAAAGTTTAAAATTTATCTAAATTCGTGGGTGGACATTTGATCTTGACAATTAGAATGGCGAATGCTGTTGGAATTGCTCGCGCATGCGCCAAACTATCAACTCTAAAATTAGCAGATAGCCTGGTGTAATTAGTTTATTAGTTATATTCTATAGCACTGTTGGCTGGGTCCCCCCTGCGGGCGACCCTGATGAGTCCATAAGTATTTAAGGAACAAACCTAAAATATATAGATTTAAAAAAAGTAGACTTATAGTGGAGAATTGACCTTTGGTAAGTTTGTGAGTTGATCAGGGCCTAAAAAGGTTGTAGACCTCTGTCTTAAATTGATGGTTTTTACTTTCTATTTTTATTTATTTCTCATCTAGAATATAACTATACTTTTGTTTGAACAATATTGATTATATTCTTGTAGTCTACATTCACTTGTCCTAAGTAGTTTTGTTGCTTGAAAAATATACCCCATTTCATCCTGGCTTTATCTAGTAGTTGCTCACAAAGATAACTGTTAGTTGGTTTCCCCTTTAAAATTAATATTTCATCATCAGCAAATAGTTGAACCCCATTAAATTGTCACCCAATATAGCATTGATATAAATATGTGATTGTAATTAGTGGAGCTTAAATTGTAAAACAAAAGTTTCAACTCTCAAAAGTCTCTGCTTTGAGTCATCTTTATTAATTATAATGAATATGGTTCTGGCAATAAAATGGTGTTGAAAGTTGTGCACGTGAGACCGCTGCATGGGGCATGACTGAATGTCTAGTGACTTGTTATCTAGATGGAGGGGCAGACACTCTGGAGACAAGGGCTCCTCGCGGTACCAAGGCCACAACAACAGGTACGTTAAACTCCGAGAGAGGGCTCCATTAATAGTTGAGACATCGAATACAAAGATAAAGAGACGAACACTAAAATACACACTTTTTTGGTTAGAAATGATCGTAAATTAACTCAAATTTAAGAGGTAAGTTACGTGTAAACACACCAAAATGTCATGAGGTTCTTTTTTTATGAAGTTTTATTTAGAACATTTAAATGGCTTTCCAGACACATTTATTTCACTCATTTCTAGTGTTTATTTAATGATATATTATTGAATTAAAACAAAATCAATTTTTTTTTCTTTATGGACTTGACTACTTGATTTTTTAAATACAGTGTAAATTTTATTTCACTCAACGAAATAACATAAGTAAATTATATGAAGCAAATATTTAAAAATACAGACTAAAAAGAAACAATGCTTGGACAATCAAACCATACATTTTTTAACCTCCCATCTTTGTTTTTTTGCTATACACAAATTTCATCGGTTATTTCAATTTGTCGCACCATGCCACTCAAGTAGATTTGTTACCATTTTTTTAATCAAAAATGAACATTTTATTTAGTGGGTTTTACACACACACAATCAGTTATTTACCTCATTTCTGGCTCTCTTGGCATGTGCAATGAATGTAAGAACTACCACTAAAATTTGAATGCATTTTAAACTCCTCCTGCAGGCCTGTATTCAACTTTTAAAGAACCAAACCGTAAAATAAATAGCCTCGAATATTATTTTATAACCTTTTCATAACTATTTTCATTACTCAAGCAGTTTTGGTATAATTAGTTCACTTTTTATTAAACGATTCACATTTAAAAAGTTTAGGAGCAAATTTCATGTAAAACTATAATTTAATTTTACTGCATGTATTATAAAATTTAAAATGCTACATTTCACTTTAAATATATTTTGTTAGTAATTTTAATGTGATAAGTAAAACTTTGTAAAAACACGAATAGCAAAAATTTGGTGTTTTTATTAATACTTAATTAATATTTTATAGTTATGGCAAAATAAACCTTGTTAGCAATTCACCCCCATTTCCAAATTTGATTACATACATTAGGGGGCTGTGAACACACTTTTTAATTCCAAGTGAACTCGAATCGGATATATGAAATATTCTCGAAACTGAAGTGAAGTTTGAATATTGTTTTTAGTTGTTTTTTGCTTGTTTTTATCACTTTATACACTAAAATCATTAGAATATATTTTATTGTACGATTGTTTAAATATTTCATTTTAATTTTATAAATCCTGTTACAATACCACATGAATATTAATTTGTGATTTACTAAATGGCTCAGAATGGCAATAATTTGACATAAGTAAATTACCGTAATGAGCTGAAAATAAGCCGCACTTTTTTAATTCAGGCGATAATCACACTCTTAGATAATAAGTACCAAAATTATGTATCTTTAAGATGTGCATATAGTAATGTCGATATATATGAAAATAGTTAATAATCGTCACAACAGTTGGTGCAATATGTCACTTAAAATAGATGAACCTTTATTTTCTGTGTATTTTATTCGTGCCAACACAAAGTTGGCTGCCAAAACCTACTAGATTAGTTTCTCAATGCATTCTACTGGCATGTATTTTTCTACTATAGGGGACAAAGTGGATTTTATTTGCCTTATAAAAACTTAGCTGCATTACCTTGATCGAAGCTACTATCCTTTGGTGAGATAGTTTAGGCGTGTGTACTAAATTCGGGAGTGATAAGATGCCAGACCTTATTGAAAACAATTTAACTGTAAATATTTATTATTCCGTGCAAATAATCACATTTTAACTGTAAAAACCACTTTTGTTTTCCCTCTTCAAGTGATTTGATATGAAATGATCTCATTTTCAGTATAAATATTGTTTTTCTAAGGAAAATGGTTGCAAATTTTGGGTGCGTCTTATATTTGGGGGCAACCTATTTTCGGGTCAATACTATATTTTATCAGTCAATATATTTTGGTTGGGAAGCCTCATAATTGTCTAAGTCTGATTTAAAAAAAATTCAAAGTAAGGTCGAAGCTGATACTCTTTTCCATACCAAGAGGAAGTTTTGGAATCTGTTCCTTCCTTACATTGATACAAGTGTTGGAATCTGTTCCTTCCTTACATTGATAGAAGTTTTGGAATCTGTTCCTTCCTTACATTGATACAAGTGTTGGAATCTGTTCCTTACATTGATACAAGTGTTGGAATCTGTTCCTTCCTTATATTGATACAAGTGTCGGAATCTGTTCCTTCCTTATATTGATACAAGTGTCGGAATCTGTTCCTTCCTTACATTGATACAAGTGTCGGGAAGCTGGACAAAGCTCTGGGTCCATTCATCTCTACTATGATTGACATAAACTGGTTTACTCTCTTATTGGAGTTTATTGTAACTCTTTTCAGCCGAGGAGGGGAAACCGGCCCCCTGCCGCCTCCTCCAGACGCTCCTCCCCCTCCTAACCTAGCTCAAGGGGTCCCCGCGGTGTTGATTGATGATCTGCTCAGTCCACCCCAGAGAGCTGCTCGACCAGCTAGGCTGGTCATCATTCTGAGAGGGCCCCCTGGCTCTGGCAAGACATTCGTCGCTAAACTTATCAAGGTGCGCTATTGTACAACACTATGTCAAGATGCGCTATTGTACAATACTATGTCAAGGTGCGCTATTGTACAACACTGTGTGTTAATGAGGGTTGCGTGTTACTACAGGACAAGGAGGTGGAGATGGGCGGGTCTGCACCTCGTATTCTGTCTCTTGATGACTACTTCATGGTCGAGGTGGAGAAAGAAGACAAGGACCCAGAGACAGGACGCAAGATAACCACAAAGGTCAGTACACAGCTGTCTTGTGACGGATGGATTGATTGTGAGTCGGACAATGTCCTTGTGAGTCGGACAATGTCCTTGTGAGTCGGACAATGTCCTTGTGAGTCGGACAATGTCCTTGTGAGTCGGACAATGTCCCTTGTGAGTCGGACAATGTCCCTTGTGAGTCGGACAATGTCCTTGTAAGTCGGACAATGTCCCTTGTGAATCAGGTAATGTTTCTTGTGAATCAGGTAATGGAATACGAGTACGAGGCAGCTATGGAGAAGCACTATCAGAGCTCCCTTCTGAAGGCGTTCAAAAAGACGGTTAACGACGGCTACTTCCCGTTCATCATTGTGGACTGTATCAATGACCAAGTGAAACAGTTTGAGGAGATGTGGAGCTACGCCAAGCAGAAGGGCTTCCAGGTGAGAACAAAACTGGAATATTGGGTTTGCAAACATTTCCCCATCAATACCGATCTATCCTGTTTTAAATGCAAATGGCATCACTATAGAAATCATCTTTTTATACTACTCTCTGAGAGTTGTCTGGACAAATGAAAACTCCATCTTAAAAACTTTGAAATAATGGCAACCCTGGATTTGTTAAGTTTTATCCGGGAGACTGACCAAACTTGACCCCACAGGTGTACATCTGCGAGACAGACATGGAGCTAGCTGCGTGCTTCAAGCGGAACATCCACAACAGGTCGGAGGAAGACATTTCTAAGATTATCAAAAACTGGGAGGACACTCCCAAACACTACCTCAAGACTGACGTCAGATCACTGCTACAGGCCGAGGCAATCACAGAGGTAACAGTCACTGCTACAGGTCGAGGCAATCACTGGGGTAACAAGCAGTTGTATTCTCTATTTCTCCATTCTCTCACTTCTTCTGGTAAGTTTCTTAAAGGCACTCTATGACTGCAGGTGGAGATGGAAGACACAACAATTGAGGAGGAGATGGTTGAGGAGGTGGTAGCAGAAGGGGAGGAAGGCGAAGAGAAGGTTGACGAGCCTGGCCCCGAGATTGACGAGGTAAGACACTGACGAGTCATGAAGAATGACTTATCATCGGTATCAGTCTTTAACACGTTTGGTCTAAAAACTTAATACACGAACCATCACCTGAAATATTTAACACCACAAAATTATCATCATCATCATCATCTAGCATCGTTTTCAGCCGGGTCAGTTTGGTATATTGCCTCCATCTTCCTCTCTCTCCACCATTTTTCTCCTCTTGCTTTACACTCCCTTCCCACCTTGTTGGTCTCCTTTGTAACCTTCTTCTCGTATCCTTCCTCTCCAACAATCTTTCTCTTCCCATTCCTTTCACATGTCCATACCACCTCACAGGCCACATAAATATTGAAAAAAAAAAAAGAAAACCACTAAAGAATATTAAAATACTTCAATTTCTCAGGCTTAGACAAAACTAAAAAGGAAACTTAAAATAATTGTAAACTAGGAGGCTGCAGGATTACAGAAACACTGACGATTGTAAGTTGAGAGGAGAAAGGAGATAAACTGTGGTAAGTGCAAGTCTTGTTCATCTATCCTCCTTGTCATACTAAAAGAGGGACAAACACAAACCTCCATATTGGATCCAAAAAATAATGTTAAAAACTCTGGTAAGCTGCTGTTGGTGCAGTAAAATATATCTTGGAGTAAACTGAACCGGAACTGTCCGGTCTTTAGAAGCAAGCTCAACCGTTGGAGCTTACAACTGTTTGTGAAATGCTCTCTCTATATCACAATACTCCGTAAACCTATGTAACCCATTTCAAGTCAATGAAAGAAAAAGGATGTATAGTCAGAAAGTTGGGGGGGGGGAACATGTTTAAGCAAATTTTGAATAGTAATTTTTTTTATGATGTGAAAATACAAATAAAAGATATCTTAAAAAACTAGATTTGTTTGGCGGAGCCTGGGTGCTGGTGATCTGGCATGGACGAGCACAGGTTTGTCCGAGTCCTGGTGTTGGAATATTGGTTTTTTTGTAAACCGCATCTCGCTACCCATTTGGGTACTGATTACGCTGATGTGTCAGGGTTGAGGAGCCTTAGGTTTATAGGAAGTGTACCTGCATTTGCTTGTAGCGATAGTGGGAAAACCACCCTCATTACATCCTAACGGGCCTTTAACCCCGATCTCCCTTTTATTGTTAGTCCGGTCTCTTGTAATAGCGACTCCTTAGACCATGTGACCACTGAATAACCATCTTACATAGGAGTGTATGAGTAGCACAGGGCTCTCTTCTGATGACTTTCTTTAGAACGTTGTCTGATTCATGGAGGACTGGGTACTCGTTGGGTTTGGGCTCATGTTAACATTAAGTATGGGCGCTCGAATCCCAAACATTCAAACATCAGTACATGTTTGACTCGAATCGAATATAATTAAATATTCTCTAAACCAAATCAAAGTTCAGATATTTTTTTGTTGGTTTGATGATGATGATAATAATAATAATGATAATGATAATGATAATACTTAACTACTACTTTTATTGGCGACGCTTCAAGGCCGGAATTTTTTCTAAGCGAATCGAAGTTGAAGTTTGTTTCGAAGCCAAGTCAAAGTTACGAAGCTTTACACACCCCTAGTTTGAAATAACATTAACGTGACTATTGAGGGGAGGGATGCTAATTTAGAAGCATGGGGTGGGTGCGGCCCTTTTTACAATACATATGTAATAGTT
Source organism: Timema genevievae (assembly GCA_902155825.1). Classification (NCBI taxonomy): domain Eukaryota; kingdom Metazoa; phylum Arthropoda; class Insecta; order Phasmatodea; family Timematidae; genus Timema; species Timema genevievae. The sequence continues at coordinate 95,546 of CABFWO010002278.1, forward strand.
TGATGAATTTAGTTAAAACTTGATAACTAAATGTTATCCAGAGAAGAACTCATGATTTTGTTCAACATGGATATCTGAGGACCTGTATCGGGGGACACATGGTCTGAGGAGCTTTGGGTTTACACTCTCTCTACACATAAATGCTGATACAAATCTTCTATAGAGAATCTCAAACACATAAGTATAGTTAAATACATGTAAAAGAAATATATCGAGAATTTTTTTTATGTGTCAACTTTACATTATAGTGATTTTTGAAAATGTTCCCTACTTTAATACACACTGAATGAGAAAGTTTGTACGATTGTGACTGCCATTTATTTATATTGTTCTGGCGATTGTGGACCAGCGGAGAGAGGAAACAGAACTTGTCATTGTTGTAAAATATTCATTAATGAGTAGACACAAAAATGTCGCGAGACGTGTTTTTACCATTAAACATTAAAATAGTTTAAAAAAATATAAATAAGATCACCTCTGTGGTCTAGTGGTCTGAGTTCCAGATCCAGAGGTCCTGGGTTCAATTCCCAGCACTTACAAAATGTATCTGTGAAGTGTTGGGTCTGGAACGAGGGGGGGGGTCGCTCTCGGCCTCATCAGGACAGAAGTAACAGCTCCGGTTCGGTTCAGGAAACGGATCAACGGCCACATGACACCTTCTAACCACTGGCGGCGGCAATACACGCGCAAATTAAAACAAAATTGATTATTTGACCTTTTAAATGTGAATTATGGTCAATTTTATTGATTTAAATGTAATTTAATGACAACATTTCTATAACACAAAGTTTCTGCAACCTTGTACTATAGCGGCCATTTTGTGACCAAATACATAGGAAGAGAAAGAAACACTGCCTAACGAAGCTATATATATTTATATATGTGATATGTTAGGTATTTAAACATGTAATTTTAATTGTTTTACCTTTTGCTCTCCACTACTTAAAAAATAAAAGCTGATTCATTACCATTTTTAAACAAAAATACATATATTATGTATCAACTTTTTATACCTAAATCCAACCTGTTAGTTTACGATAGCCAATCATTTTACTTACCACGAATCACAGTCTCTAAATGAGATGGAAATGAAGAGTGGATACACTAGCGCCATCAAATTGTTTGTGCTTCGTTCTTCTATGTTACATCTTAGCGCTTATAAAACATTCCACTCGGTAAATAATATGTTACACTTTAAACACATCAGAGGGAGGGTGAAACATGCAATGCAACTTCCTAAAAGAGGAAACCAAAAGAATTATTGGGTGGTAATGACCGATTTCTCAGCGAGGCAGCCATTATAGCAATTTAAAGTGTGAGCTGTGTTCTTCTTTTCATTCTGGAAGCCATTTTATGTTTGTTTCCTTTTTATTTGTTTTTCCTCCACCTTCCAAATATAACACAATATTTCCAAAAGAGGGTGTCCTTGAAGATTTTATTTATAGAAATAATTGACATTATTCTAAGCTATATCCATAATCATGATGCCTGGCAGTATAAATGGTACGATGTCTGTGGCTATTGGAATAATATCCTAAAATATATTTATAACTGACAAGAAAACACAATTATTTGAATTGATGATAAATATTTGTTGGCAACCAGCCTTAATTAATTAATGAGTTGTATTTTTTTCAGCACTAGATTAAGGTAAGATTTGCTCTGCACATAGGCTCGGTATATACACCCCATCTACGGCAGGAGAGGTGTTGAGTGGCATCTAGAAGAATGTTCTTCATTGAAAACACTGGGTGAAATTAACTAATGTCAATCTATTCGAAAATAATATGTATATTCTTAGTAATACCTTATTATCAATAGTTATTTCCAAATAGGTCGACATTAGCGATTTCCAGACAATGTTTACAATACAGAACCTTCTGTTAGCTGTCACTCAACAACTCTTCTATTGTAGATAGAGTGTACCAACATCAGGATTGCCAACCACAGGGAAAACACATGGAACCTCACTAAAAACTAAACACAACACTGGAATATATATTTGTGAATTTGGGGCAGTCGACTGCAAGTTTTATAAAATCTTTGCATGGGGCTATTTATACTTTTTAGCGAGCTATTTTTTGCAAGTACATCACAGCATGAGTGTTTAGCAATGAGGTGGCCCAATGGCTAAATAATTTTATAATAATGGAAATTGGTAAAAAATAAAGAAAAAGGAAAAATTTACTAAAAAGTACAAATTTTATTTAGAAATCCTACCTAGGGAAATAGGAAAAGTGTGGGAAGAATAAGATTTTAATAGCTGACGTCTTCCTTTCTTTCTACTATAGAAGCCAGAAGAAAGAAAGAAAGAATGTCACCTTTGTGCATTGGATTCTTCCCACATTTTCCTTTTTTCCTCAGGTAAGCTTTGTTTTAATTAAATTTGTACTTATTATTTATTTTTATGAATTTCCATTATTTTAAAATTACAGTATTGATGGTTTGAAATACACTTTTTCAATTCAAAGTGAACTTGAATCTAAAACTTGAAATGTTCTCAAAGTTTGAATATATTTTGTTGATTGTTTTTTTATTCTTGAATAAATATTGTATTGTGCTCAATTCCCTAACTCTATGCACTAAAATCATTTATAAAATGTTTTATCACACTTTTTTTGTAATATTTCATTATAATCTGATATATCCATTTCACACCACAACTTACAATTCAATTGCTTCAGATTTGTTCGTATGTATATTAATTTGTAGTCTACATGACAGCTCACAATTACAATAATTGAACATAAATGAGATATTTTTATTGGCAAAGTTGATACTTCTTTCGAAGCCAGGTTGACGTTTTGAGGCTTTGCACACTTCAACATTATACATAAAATAAATAACAATTTTAATGCAAGATCAATTGGATGAACAGAAAGAGATATAAATTGTAAATGTTAAGGAACTGAGAATTCACTGTTAGAATACAAGATTCACAATAGCAGGACGTCTATAGCTACATTGATTCAAGACTTCAGGCCTTTGAAGAACCATTTACTAGTTTTGTGATGATTATTATCAATATAGGTGTAGGCCATTTTCTTTTGTGTGAAACCCACTCTGGTGGTCACATGGTCTAATGTGCCACTCTCTCTGTCGGGTGTACTGAGGGTGGTTTTTCAAAACAGATTGTCCACTCTCCCTCCACACAAATGCGAGTACATTTCCTATAAGTATAACCTTCCTAATCCCTAAAACCACTAGCGTAATTTGTACCTAGGCATATAACCCGGTTGTTGTCACATGACACAACTTTTATTTTTCTATACCATCTATTAAGTGTATTTAGGCAACGAGAAAGGTTTATAGAAAAATAAAGCACACTCTATTATCATTTTCTGCTGATATCTCTGAATGTATCTCTTCTTACGTTGTAGATATCATTTAATCACTAGTCACTGTTAAAAATACTCTTTAGTGGCTGTTATAAAAATGATTGTATGTTGAAATATGTCATATTAAGATTTAAAATGTCTTGTTAATATATTCAAGTTTTCTTTTTCCTTTTAAATGTTTCCAAGATGTGAAGGTTACTATGGCTCTTGAATATAAGAATGTTTGACCTTTGAAATTTTGAAGCTTCGCCTATCCCAAGTTATCACTAGTGTATGCTTAGGGACACCGACTTTTCGTGAAATGTTTGAAAAATCCATTTCAAATGTACCAAAACTTGTTTTAACTCAAGACATCAATATTACTTATTTTCGAGTTCGAGAATTAAAATGTATATTTTGTAAACAAACTCTAAGCTTTCTCCAAAATTCTTAATAATACTTATATATTAAAATGAAATTAATGTTTTATAGGCTAAATTACATTTGTAGTGCGGCCGATAATCACAGCCTTAGATAATAAGTATCAAATGTTATGTATCGAAATAGTTTATAATTTTCACAACAGGCAAGGATTCAAAAAAGTTTTTAAAAATATATGGACCTTGACTTATAATAATAATAATTAGTTTTATGAGCATTAGGAAAGATAAAGGATTCATTTTCAAACACAAATAATTTTTTCCTTTCCAAGTGATTGTAATTTTAGGGTGTGGCCTGTATTTGGGGGTGAATTATTTTCAGGTTGGTACAGTAAATAGGATCTACTATGATATCCTCAATGTATTTAATAATATTTGGATTATAGCCTAAACAATGTAAATATTTGACGTAGGCCTGTAAAAAGTATAATTTTTAAAATTTTGCATTTTGCATTTTGCAGCAAATGTAATTTTTGTGATTTTTTTCCAGCTATAATATAACCATTCTTAGGAAAACATTTTTTTATATTTGAGAATTTTTAAACAAAATTAAAGTTTTTCTATGCCGAAAAATCAAATATTTATTTGCCATAATATAGGATCTCTACGACTGGTCTCATTTGAGATTTTTGGGTCCACAGCCCTCGTCTACATTATACCCCCTTAGGGTCGGAGTTTAGGGGACGCGAGAAAAGGTCTGGTTTTTTTTTAATATATATATATATATATATATATATAGCAAACTATTTATTTGACCAAATTATATCAAATATTACTCCAGTAGAATCTTAGAGTTTAACTGTCTTCACAAGCTGATATCAACAGTTGTTGAATATCTGTCGAGGGTGTCCTGTAATTTAATGACAACTTGTTCTCTTCATTTAAAAAGTTTGTCATCTAATGCTGCTATGCTCTCGACAGATATTCAACAACTATTGATATCAGCGTGTGAAGAAAGTTAAACTCTGTTTGTACTGGAGAAATATTTGGTTTATTTTGACCGAAAAAATGTTTTGATTAAAAACTACAAAATGTTTGCCCTTAATTGGTCAACCCTACACTTCCACCTTAAACACTGAAAATAGCTGATTAACTTTTATGCGGATTAATATTCTTACTCAACTAAATGGATAAGAACAATATGTTTGTGTTCCCACCACATGTTACCTTTGTAATGTCTGTCTAGCCCAGCCCTCAATTGAAGTGCACAGGACTTGGTTCATTGAATTACATTAGAAGCTAATTATTGGCTATTTTACTGTGCTAATTAGCAAAGCTTGTGTTTGTCTTCATTGATATAGTTGTTTTTTTGAGTTGTATGGTTTTACAAAGATTGTGATACACGTGTTGCTCCCAACATCCTCCGACTAACTACCTCAAACCCATCACACACAACACCCAGACCCCCGCTCGCTAAGCCACGAGTAATAATACTGCTTCCTTAGTTTCTAAATTGATGTTGATTTCCTTCTTTGACAGATAAAGGCTATATTTGTTATAATATATCAACAGATTCTGTTGACTCGATGGGTATTGTCAACAAATTGTTCTACGGCTTGGGCAATTCACTTATTATTTTAAACCATCTCAATCTTGATTTCTACGTTTCTGACATTTTCCTAGATTAAACTTAACAGTTACACTGGCTTTGTGCGGGTGAATTTGAGATCTTATAAAATATTGTTAGTTTTAAATAAATATATGCAATAATACCATAAGATATCTTATAATAAAACCAAACAACCAAATAATTTAAATGGTAATAACAACATACTGTGGAAATCTTGATTATGTAACATTAATAAACCTATTATTATATCAACTCTAACCAGGGAATGTTTTGTGGAAATGGTTTGAATTTAATGAACATCTAACCTTGTTCAAAATTGTATTTTGTGTTTGATTGATGATAAAATATTATTTACACTGGAGATAAAACTATTTCACCATTTATTTGGTGTTTGGAAAGTTGTGTTTGTCTCAGTAATTGTTCTTGTTAATATCAGAGAAATTATTGTCGTGAAGGTTTAACCTATTTTGTGTGAATATGTTTGATAACAAATAATGCCTAGTTCTCAGATTCTCTAGAGATATTAACGATGGAGAGATACAGATTGCAGATATTTATACCTTTGTATCTCTATTCATAGAGACCATTGGCTCCTCTATTTTCATTTTAAAAGGAGCTGTGCAAATCAGGCCAAAAGCCAGAGCTACCCCTGTTGACCCTGCAACCAACTGCGTTATTTTACTTTGCTCTGCTTAATATCATATTATGATGATGATGATTGTGTTGTTTTTCTGAATAGACAGCTGGTACTTGGCCAATTAAGTACCCATGGATTTGTATTCTTTATTCAACATTCAAATTATATTTACACTGCTGCCACTGGACATAGTAGAACAGTTACACTTTGCACTGCTGCCACTGGACATAGTAGAACAGTTCACACTTTACACTTCTGCCACTGGACATAGTAACACAGTTCACACTTTACACTGCTGCCACTGGACATAGTAACACAAGTTCACACTTTACACTGCTGCCACTGGACATAATAACATAGTTCACACTTTACACTGCTGTGAATCCCTAAGCTAGATTATATTCTAATTAGTGTCTCAGTTACTTACTAAGTTAATATTATGGGTTAGGTGCTATATTTACCGGTGTTTAAAAACTCGGTTTTGTGAATTTCAATGTTGGTTCGTACTCATGTGTTAGTAGACCAAAAAAACTTAAATAAAAAGTACAAGATGCTAATATTTGGAGCAAGAACTAAGGAGCTTTAGATCTTAAATATGTTTGTGAATGAGTGTAATAATATATTGGTAACCCGTGTTTGTTTCTCCTGAAATATTAATTTCAAGTCCCGGTTTGTAAAGTTGATCTGACAGTTTCTCAAAGGGACTAGATCTACTCCTATGCAATGCAATTGTAAGACATTAGCTGCTGTTTACTATATTGGTGAAGGTTTGTCCTACAATCAGTTTCTCCAGGCTAGGCAACAAGCAGCGCTGTGTGTTTACTGTGGTAATGTAATCAACAAACACAAACTACCCGAGTATTTCTCTGATCTATATTTAAATTGTTTACTACCTGGTTATTTTGGGACAGACTTGTTTGTATATCTCAGTCGAGAACAGTGTGTAAAACCTGTGGAGTGCTTGTTTCACAGGAGCTTTCAAAGAACCCCTTCACCAGCAAGTGGGAGTGGGAGGAGTCGGCCGGCGACAAACTCAGTGAGTACCGTTACGGTTTCCTTCTGCTCTCTATTATTACTACCATGTATTGTCAGTCGTTGAGGTTGGTAACTCTTGTCTCACAGAGCGCCTGGATGGTCTGGCCAAGAAGTGCAAGGGAGACGCCAAACCTCAGACTCTGGAAGATTGGCTCCAGCTGACCGACTGCTACGACAAGCGCCAGAGTACGCCAGGCAAGAAGCGGGTAAGTACTGTTTGAATCTCGGTCAAATGGGCCAAACAGTTTCATACTTTCTCCCCACGCAAATGCAGGTATATTTTCTTTAAAATTATACCTTCCTCATTCCTATTCGACTAGTGTAATTAATGTATACGTTTAACACGGGCCGGTACTATGACGCGGTGAAAGACTAAAATAGTTTATGGTTTCTCAAGGGGTAACTAGAGTTCCACTGTTTGCCCCTCAAGCCTTACACTTCCTAGTTGACACTCCTGACCTAGCACCCGCCATAGTCCTCAGAGTGACGGCTGCCACCTCTCGCTGACACTGCCAAGTTGGTTTTTACTCTTGCACTTTCCAACATAGGTATTCTTATTGAATAAACCTGAAGGCCCTCAAATTTTGATCTTGTTTACTTTCCCAAGGTGCGCTGGGCCGATCTGGAGGAACGTCGAGAGCAGGAGAAGATGCGCGCCATTGGTTTTGTGGTCGGCCAGACGGATTGGTCACGTATGACGGACCCGACGTTCGGTCAAGGTGCACTCACACAGACCAAGTACATCTAGACATCAACAAAATGGCTACGAAATACCTCGATTGTTTTACTATTAGTTTTCCGATCATATAGATAGTGTTGGCTCTCGAACGATCAGCCGCTGCGGCTGTCTAGTTTTGTGCACGACATTCCTGCCAGATGATTCAGTTTCTCTTGGAGCACTAGGACAAGATGGAATCAAGGCACTACAAACAATTTTTATACTCTCTTTAACAATGTTAGTTATATTCTATGTGTACAGAATAGATCATAGCCTTTCTTTTTGTTTCACTTGCGATAAGAGATAAGTTTTATTTTGTTTGTAAACCTGAGGGGGAAAGTTTAAAGGTCAGGGTTGTTAACACCCAGAACAGCCAATGTGAGGGGTGGCAACCTTGTTCCGCTAGTTCTCAGTTGGAAAGATCAGAGCTGTGTCTCTAACCTAGTTTTTATCTGTCCATTTAATTAAGTTTATCAGGGGGTAAATCGGCCATCTTTGCCAAAATGATGGTTCTATATTCTATAAACGTGTCTTTATATCAAAACTAGAAGTTGTGCATGCTTAAGTAGATCCCTAAACAAATTAGGAAATAAGTTACTTTAGTTTGTTTTTTTAATCTAAAAAGTAATGCAAATAGCTGATCACTATGCTAAGTGCACTAATGTTAGTGCAGTCAATGTTGTGTAGACAACACTTGTTGTCAACTAGCTGTGTGCTAATTACTTATCGGAGAATGTCTACCGGTCATGTTTATGTATTATATTGAACCTGTCTACAAATATTGTCTATTGTCTACTTTAACTTTTAGAAATATATGTCGAGAATATCATTGATCTGGTCGATTGTGATTCATGCAGTCTGTCTGGTTATGTTTTATGCGCCATATTGTTTGTGTCAGAAAGTGATCATGTTAATTTGAATCTGTCCTAAGTGCAAAACAATGTTCCCATTTAACTTAATTATGTGTGTATTTCTTATAATAAAATAAAATATGTATTAAGTGTACCATATTTCATTTTCCCTTTCGACCTTGAAATTTCTATCATGACTGCAAGACCAATGAATTTTACTTTGATTTCTTTAAAAAAAAATATTTTTTTTCGAAACATAATTTATCCTGGTTTTTATTTTGCAAGCCGCACATTTTTCGTCAACCTTTATTTACAATTTGAAGATTATGTTTGAAGTTTTGCACTGGATATTGTTGGTAAGTACATGTTCATGTTGAAAATATTTATACTACTATTACTATTGTTAATTTGTGTGTCGCTAAGTTTGTGTTAAATATTTGACAAGATGCGATAAAATAACAAATTTTAATAAAATCAACCAGATATTTTATAAAATGAATGTTTTACCTAACACAATTCAATATCTTGTACTCTGATTTATTGATTTATAATTTCTACCTTCTATGAATTATCAAAATCACAAAAGCTGTTTTTGAATAAATTGATGTCTTGTGTTGATTTAGGTAAGGTACCCTCATTTTTTTTGTTTACATGATAATATTCATCATTCATCGATGTAGGATAGACAGAAATAATACTAACCACCCAATAGATTAATTGGGCCCAGTGTTGGCCTCAACAGCTGACAGGAGCACATAAACAATATATTTTTATCACAATTTCAAGAGCAATTATTTTCCGTTTCAAATACTTTATAAACTGACTCGTGAAAACCATTTTTATTTTGAGATAGCAGAATTTAAACCCTAACTTCTCACTGCAGAAGATGTTGTGCATCGTCTCTTTGATGCAGATTTAATTTAATAATAATAATAAAACACAAGAATACACAATCATTGAGGTTATCCAAACTTAAGATGTATTACATAAAGCTTCTAAGCCATTATGTTTCTAATAAAAAAAATTGTAAATTAGTCGCAAGCAAATATAATGTGGCAACTGCACCCTCCCCTCCGTAAGGCCTGTACTGAACAGCCAAAAGAGAGGAACACTGTAGCCTATCTTCTAGGAGAAGCTAGACAATCTATGATCAACACCAGAAATGTTATATTAAGAACTATTCCCCGAATCATCATTGTTTGAAGTGTGTTGACATTTAGAAATTAGATTTAACTCTATCACACAAGTTGGATCATTCGCCTCTCCAGCCAAGATTGTTACTTTTCCATATGTGTATAATGGTCTTTGTTACTTTACCAAATGTACAGAATACAGTCTTTGTTACTTTACCATATGTACATAACACAGTCTTTGTTACTTTACCATATGCACAGAATAGTCTTACTTTAACATATGTTACATAACAGTCTTTGTTACTTTACCATATGTACAGAATACAGTCTTTGTTACTTTACCATATGTACAGAATACAGTCTTTGTTACTTTAACATATGTACATAACAAGTCTTTGTTACTTTACCATATGTACAGAATACAGTTTTTGTTACTTTACCATATGTACATAACACAGTCTTTGTTACTTTACCATATGTACAGAATACAGTCTTTGTTACTTTACCATATGTACAGAATACAGTCTTTGTTACTTTAACATATACACATAATACACCCTTTGTTACTTTACCATATGTACAGAATCCAGTTTTTGTTGCTTTAACATATATACAGAATACAGCCTTTGTTACTTTACCATATGTACAGAATACAGTCTGTTACTTTACCAAATAGAGAATATAGCCTTTGTTACTTTAACATATATACAGAATACAGTCTTTGTTACTTTAACATATATACAGAATACGCATTTGTTACTTTACCATATACCCATAATACAGCCTTTGTTGCTCTACGATATACCCATAATACAGCCTTTGTTGCTTTACTATATATATATATATATATATATATATATAATACTCTTTGTTACTTTATTATATATACAGAATATAGCATGTTTTACTTAAATGATAATATATTCAGAGTTATATTTCTGTTACTTCATCAAATATGTGTTACTTGATCATATGTATAAATTATAGTTTGTGTTACTCGATCATATATACAGTGTGTAACCTGTGTTACATCATTTTGGTCTGGATAAGTACTATTTGATAGTAAGGTCTTATGAAGATCACCTGTGAATCAATACCTAATGTTTAAACATTTTAGTTGATATTTTACACACAGCAGCGCTCTAAGTGCACACATTCAGAACTAGCTACAAGAAGTCAAATAAAACCTTGTTGTTATATCTGTAGTGTAGAAGAGTAAGGGTCACTTGCCGAGTCATTTAGGTCCATGTTCCAGCAGTAAGACACAGCAAATGAGCCTACATGACTTGGTGGCTAGCCGCTTGTTACCGGCACATCATGTAGCCGAGTATGTAGAGTAAACCGTGAAGAGACGTGTGTGGTTAGTGTAGAGCTCAGCAGGCTAGCACCTCGTTAAAACTCTACTGCTCCTCTAAACTGTGGACAGACATCTTGTTTGGTGGGGCCGTGTTTAGTGATCAAAGAACATCTCGCCTAGGAAAATAACCAAGGGATTGAGTTATCGACCCTAGGGTCACACGCAGAACCACACAACACTCTTATTAATGTGCACAATTACAGTTTGAGAGGGGTTTCGGTGATTGAATCGTCACACTCGCAATATACATGGCCGCCAATGACAGCAAGTTCGAGGTTCGAATCCTGGTCGATTATAGCAAGGGTGGTTTTCCATAAATGGTCTCTCTCTCTCTCTCTCCATGCAAATGCGCATGCACTTACTCTTAATTTAACCTTACCTGAGTGGGTAGTAAGATGCGGTGGTAAAAACCCACAAAAGATGGACTCGTGTATATTTTGTAGTCAACTCACTCGTGTCTTGCCCAATTGTAAATGCCGCAATGGCCACGTCATTACTGTTACAACCGTGATAGGAGTTTGAATTGCGCCGGGTTAATATTGCTTTTGATGATTGTATTAATTCGTGACAAGATTGTAACCACACAAGATGACATCCATGACACAAAATACCTTTACAAACAAGAGCACTTAGTTGGTTGTGATCCTGACCCGTCTCTGAATATTGTTTGATCTCGGTAGGAATTTAGATGTTCCTTCGTGTCTCTTGATGAACACGACCAATAATGAGCTGCGCTCTAATACCAAAGCTCTGGGGCGGGCTCTTGTCATGTCTCTCCTATGTTACACATACATTGCAAAAATAATCATGTACTATATGAGTCTGAGGAATTCCCTGGGCGCTCGGAGGAAGTTTGTTTCATATTGGAAAACATGTCGGGTCTTATTTCTAGGACTGTCTACAGTGAAATGTCTGAACATTGTAGCCAACTTGGGATTGACAGGTGCAATCTTCTTAAGAATGGACATATCTGATGTAAAAAAAAAGGGGGGAGGGGGTGTGCATTGACCTAGAAAACGGAATTATCTTCTTTTTTTAATTCTTACATTATTCACTAAAATAATACGCAACTTTTATTTACAGAAGTCAAAATAACATATTTTTTCCAGTTAATACACACCATGGATCTCTTTTAACACCTTTTAGCAAACTGATCTCAATTCTCTAAGTCATCATGTTATTTTTGTGTCATCTTTCCCCCCGCCCCCATTGTGTGTCTTAAGAATAAGAAGAGTCATGGGTATGTGCATGTGAAAGAATTCGATCCGATCACGCAAAGCAGAATGTGTATCGCAACAATTTTAAACTACTGATGTACATAAGGTTATCTTGAAATGTCTCGATATGATCTAACTTAGATCTCACCACGCAATAGACCATTCCATTCTCTCATAGAGCAACACAAGCTCAGATCAAGTATGTGTGTAGATATCAAGTTGCAATCTTATTAAAATGATGTTTGTAACAAATAGTGACTGGAAAAGTTGGAAGTTGGGCCTGGAAAAGTCGGGGGATTTTAAAATTTAGTTTGGTTGGACACCCTGAATAATAATATAGTAAAATATTGTCATATGTTGACCACAACAAAATGTTCATTCTTAAGAAACTCAAAATAGTGATTATACATGGGCCATTCATTATTACTTTAGCTGCATGATTTACATGTTTCATTCGAGAACTGTGTTAATTGCGGTAACATTTCACACCCCTCGGCATGGCCTCCACACTCCTCGGGGTATCATTGACATTGATAATACTTTAATTTTACTTTACATCCACTGCTGTTTCCAGCCTCTGGTCAGTTTTTATTCTTCACTACTGGCCTGTCGTAGCTTCATACGCCTTATAATATAACTTAACACTAGGACAGGCACAACATCCAGTACCCGGCCGTTAATCCATCACTGTGAAAGGGTTAACCCACATTTCACCAATAATAAATTTGACGGCCATGCCGGGAATTGAATCCAGGACCCTTAGCTCAGTAGACAGACACGCTATCTCGGATTGCTAATACTTTTGATATGGCAGCATAAAGCACTTTCGTACTGTTGACAGAAGACATGCTAGGTTTGTTCTTTATTTGAAATATATAGAGAGAGGGAGACTGGCAGGAAGTGTAGAAGACACTTGACACCAAGTTTAGTGTCTGGAAGACAAATAAACAATTAGTAATAGGATGTGATCGTGGTTGGCCGGAAGTTGAGTTTATAGTCACTTCGTTATTATTGCTAGGGTTGAAGAAGCTGTTTTGTTTTTATTCTTTGGTGCCTCCCAAAAACCTAAATGAATGAAAACAGTATCCAGATGTTGTTCAGCAATAAAAACACCCCATTGTTGACACCGCGGTGAATAGAAGAACTGCTCAACTCCAGCAATCTCCTTAAATAGAGAGCTGGACAATTATTGTGTGGAAGGAGAGTGGGAAACCATTTAGAAAAAAAATTCACTTAGTAGACTCGACCGAGACTCAAACCCTGGACAATCAATTTTATAAATGTTGTCAGTCGGTAGCCTGTCTCTCTACTGAGCTAAGGGTCTCGGGTTCGATTCCCGGCATGGCCGTAAAATATGTCATTGGTGGAATGTGGACTTAATCCTTTCACGGTGATGTATTAACGGCCTGGGGACTGGATGTTGTGTTTATTCTAGAGTGAAGTTAGTTTATAAGTTGTATGATATTATCAGTCGGGTTCAGAAAGTGCACTTTAAATATCTCAGATAAATGAAAATGTTTATACGTGTTTGTTGTAGAAATACACCTTTTAATATCACGACATGTGGAAATCCAGCGGGCGGGGCTTTCTGTACCACAAGTTATGTTTACTCTTATGTAAAGCGACTAAAACACTCGAGAGATGTGTGTTGGTAATTAATCATCAAAGTGACTTCACTCAAACCCTTGATATAAAAGTAAATTACATAAGTCTTAAAATGTTATTCAATCTCTTAAGTTTCTTTCTGTAATAGTGAGGATTTTAAAAGTGTTTTTTCTTTAACTTAAAAGTTGGTGAAAATGTTGAATTTTCTGAATTGCAGTCTCCTTAGTATTCTCAAAGTGGGCCATTTAATCATCATCTGATATATATAAGGGTTGTACCAATGCAGATACTGATTAATAATTATCAGGCGATTATTAGTGCATCGGCACTCAATCGTAATCGGTGATTATTATACGGATAAAAAAAAAATTTTAGTAAAATTTTCTAGGTAGTAGCTTACTGATAAAAAAAACCCACTTATATGTATACACACTGCATCAGGGTTGGGGTCTATGCAAAGATTACATAGCCAGATAAAGAAATATAAGTTCACACAGTTGATAAAACTAACAATCTAGTTCCAGCTTTCGCCGATCATGCATAAAATATATTTTTGTATTAATTACATTAACTGTTATCATTCTCTTAAACATATTTCCCAAGTTATTAATAAATAATCAGGATTAATCGGTGTAAATAATCGTAGCATTAACAATTATTTTAAACAATTGGTATCGATAATTGGTACACCTCTATAATACATATTAATATATAAGAAACTAGCTTAGTTCATATTTGTAGATATATTAAAGAAATAAATAAAAACACACGTTCAGTTGCTAAATGGTCTAAGGTGTCACTCCTGTTGGACTGGCCTGTTGAAGACTAAATCAGGGTTTGAGTCTCGGTCGAGTCTACTGAGGGAATTTTTTTTCTAAATGGTTTCCCACTCTCCTTCCACACAAATGCGGGTAAATTACCTCTAAAATGGTTCCTTCCTCATCCCTACCCCATCATATCACCAATTATATAACCTGAACAAGTAAAGTAATGTATTCATGCATCAAGTAATGTGATGCGACTGGCACTCTTTATGGATATTAAACTTCTAAAAATAATAGTTTTAAAATCACTGTTGATTGATAAATTGTGTTTGTTTTTACAGAATTGTACACTTTTGAGACCGCAGCAGATTTCACACTTTTTACGTAGCTCTAAATAAATGTTTTCATACTAACACAAGAATAATGTGTCTTAGAATTTGCTTTAATATTCAAAACAATAATAAAAGGAATGATGTCATGATGTGGGCTACTTTTGTGTTGATAAATATATAAAATGTTGATTGTAAAATAAACTATTAGATGGTTTTAGGGAATGCGTTTAGTGTGAAGGGATCAAAATGGCAAAGGAGTGATCACAGTATTTTAGGAAAAAGTGTATGCGTGGAAGGTTAGGTTTTGTTAGGTCGGGAAAGTTTATAATAAAAAAAAACATCAACAATTGCGTGAGTTGAGACTATTCCATTCCTTTAAATATCTATTTTCTTCTCTTTGTGCTTTAGCTAAATTTTAATTCTCTTATCACAAGTTTAAGATTGGTATTATTAAAATCTCGTTTTCTTGTTTTGTATATTAAGGTTTTTTTGTAGTAATCTGCTACTTGAAACATATAGTTCCCAGTTTTTTCTTCACTATTCTCTTATCTCACAGGCCTAAGCCCTAAAGATTACAAAATGTCGACATCGAATTGTTTTGTAAAATGTAACAATTTGTATCAAATCGTACTTGAGATGAGACTTGATCTTTGGCTAAAAGCCAGAATCTTCCTGGCACTAAATATCTACACCTCCCACACAAAACTACTCGGAATGCTGGCAATAATGTTTATAACACTTTTAAAATACAATTCGCCCGTGATGTTCAAACACATGTTACCAACTTGCCAATGATTTATTTATCTAGCCGAATGGTTGGCGGCTCTACAGCTCCTATTTCCGAGAAAGTTGTTACGTGTTTTTTAAAGAGTCGAGCAAATGGTGGATAATTATTGTGTACAGAAGTGTAAACTGGGTCGTTAAAAAGGAAGAGCTTACATAAACATTGTCTCGCCTTGGGTGGCTCTTGGGCGGAGGGTGCTAAACGGGGAGTTGAGGGCGCTTCTTACCAATCTGGAGCTTCAATAGAGCCCAGCACGGGAACTTGAGGTCATTGTAAACAAACCTTCTCTACTGCGTTATTGATTTTATTAATTGAAAAATATATATATATACTGTCAGGAAGTGGCCGATCAGCATTCGAGACGAGACGAGAGTGGCTAGAAATGAAAGTGTTCACCAGTGGTGGCTTGTTACCTACTAAATAAGGGGGGAGGTGGCACAAGAGCATATTACACTGTATATATACTGTATACATAAATCCATCAAATAGTGAGTTGGGGGCAGGGCAACTTTAGGCGTACTAGGTACGACTATGAAACTGACCCATCTGTCTTAAACTATAAGTGAAGAATGACCCTCAGCACGGGATTAATATCAAGTATCCCTGGTTCGACCCCCCGTGTTTAGGTGCAAGTTTCTTCACCAGTTGAAACACCGTTTAGAAGTTAACAATAACTATGTGCTTATTATCCTTGCTAGTTTTTGTGGTGTATTTGAAGTCTTCTCCTTGTAATAAAGTGTTTGTTCTTGAGGTGTTGCTGTGACCTGGTTTAGCACCCGCCCTGTCTCGGCAACACGTGGCAGCTGGGAGTGATTCATAGGCCCCCCTCCCCCTAAGGTACCACACTAAGAGGTGGCAGAGATAAACATACTCAAAGTAAAGTTAGCTTCCCTGTCATTTCCGACTGATCCACACAATTAACTCAAATATTACAGGAATTTTTAAATATTGTAAACGAGAAAGAAAATTAAAATTTGTTTGTGCAATCAATCAATGTAGCAAATGTTGATGGGAATAATAATTATTATGTCTCCAACATTAGACTTACCTGTACCGGTGGGCACGCAGTCTAAATGTCAAGCTATTTTAGTTCAATTTCCCGGTGGCTGATGCTGGAATACGAATCCCAGCCGGATGAAGGTGGTTTTTTTTCGGAATGGTTTCCTACTCAAATTTGGTTACATTTAAGGACTAGAGCCGATTTTAAAACATGGAATGGTTTGTGTCTGAAAAAAAACTCGGGAAACTTCACGGAAAAAAACTAAAAGGGTCATCGGTATATTTGTGATTTCGGAACATTTAATAGTAAACCCAAAAAAGTATGTCTTTTGATTAAATAAAAAGTTAATAACGAAGCTCGTTGATTCGAACATGGGCTTTTTATCTCTTCCTGTAAGATTGGATTGTGTCGATATTTCCCCGATCAAGGTACTATCATCTTGTTAAAAAAACATTTGCTTGCCTACACATTGGTAGCTTTAGCGAAACATGAAATACATTTGCTCCCTCTATGCAACCCGCAATATGTTTGGAAAATCTTAGAAATACAGGAAATTCTGTATTATAAGATGGCGGTGATCCTGCCTGTCTCATCCCTATCTCATTAGTTTAATAATTACATTATGCATGAAACCCGAACGGGTAGTGAGGCGTTGAAAGAGAAAAGGTTCAATTTATGTTATTGGGTGTGTACATAGTGAGATGTAAAGTCCAGGGAATTATATAACATTAAATAATAGCGATATTTATCCGCTAATAGAGCTATTTAGAACGGCGATTTTAGCTTAATACGATATGTTAAATATCTATCTACTTCGTTTTTTATTGCTCAATGTTATATCCTTGGATTGGGCTCCTTTTATTTATGTTCTCCTTGACTTGAAATAGAAATGTTTATATTACGTATTCTATTGTTCGTTTTTGTTCTTGTATTGTTTTGTTTATGAACGTAATAATCTTGTGTGTTTTTCAATTTTTCTAACTTTCTTTCTCCCAATATTAAATATATTTTTATCTTTTGGATAGTTATACTGATGCTTTAACTTATCTCGCCATAGCTGCGTGTGTGTGTTGTTTCTTTAAATATAATTTAAATTGTGAACGCAGTATTTCAAACAGTTAGAATGTTTCATTATAGCGAAGTATTAAAATCAATAATAATTGTTGAAGTATTTCAGATCAAAGGTGAGTTCCATTGCATTGTTTGCACTTTGTTCTAATTTCACACTACGATTCTAATCGGATTGTGATCACTGACCACCATACATACAGAGCTTCCTACAATGATGTAAACACACAGGCCTATATCCACCAGTGCTCATTTTGAATATTCTAACCAACCCGCTGTCAGCCGGAAACTGATCAATCTCGCGACACTTTTTAGTGGACCGTGCAAGATAAACTAACTACATCGTCATCAAAAGAAGATCTTTGTCCTTTCAAACTCTCAAATATATCACGTGCTTTCTATTTGAGTGTGACCAAAGTTGTCGTGATTGGTTTTAATCGGTAATGTTATGAGAGATTTAAATAGTTTATGTAAAAATTTACATTTTATTTATTCTTTTTTTTTTCTCTGTAAATATAGGATATTAGAGAAGAATATAAAGTTGCAGGATCTAAAAAATAAATCCGCTGCCAAAGGAGTACTCAATTTGGACAAGACAATGGACCTGTCGAAAGACAGAATACATAATTATAATATGATATCAATCTCCCCCAAAAGTCGTGAATATAAATTATAGATGATCGGAGCCTAAAATTGTTTCGGTACAACACACAACTCTCATAGTTTGTTTTAAGTTACATTAACTTATTTTAAAATATATTTTTATTTTCAACACTACACCACATAAATACAGGTTTGATACATACAAATAAAACTATACCTACACCAGCCGAGGGTGGTGCGCCATATATATCAATAGACTAAACCAGAGGTTCCCAAACGGTAGGTCACGACCCACAGGCGGGTCACGAAGTGAACATTTTGATATTATTTGAGAATATAAAAAAATCATGAAAAAATGGAAATCGGAAAGAACAAAATTTAAAAAAAAGGGCGCGGAATGTACGGATATGTGAATCGGGTCTCATGTTTGTGCCTGTGGTGTGGACGATAATGACCTCAACGGGAACTGAACAAGAGCACCTCTCGCACGCGCCTTATGATGAATAAAGTAGTGAAAAAATTAAATTAGAAAATATACGCTCCTTGCGATTATTTTTTAAAAATGTGCCGTGGTTCTAAACAGTTTGGGAACCACTAGACTATAATGATCATGCCCTTATTGGGCTAATTAAATCAACTAGAGGTGTATAAATACTTTAAACAAAAACTGCCTTGAGTCCCATAAGGGCCTGAGCGGCCATAAAATAAGTATAAAAACCAAACCATAGAAGGACCCCTCTAAACGCGAGGGAGAACCAGCCTTTTCGTAAACAATTTAGTAAATAAAATAACAAAACACTGTTATTAGAACACTAAACTTATAAACAACACATGCAGCAATCATATTCAGCGACATGATCATCGGAGATTCCAGGATTGGCAGGCCTGGACGTGTAATTAGATGAGTTACACCACGTGGTCAAGGAGAGAAGCCAGGATTGGCAGGCCTGGACGTGATAGTTAGATGAGTTACACCACGTGGTCAAGGAGAGAAGCCAGGATTGGCAGCCACTCTTTGTCCCCGGTGTCTTGTTGGCAGGCCTTGACGTGTCTCCCACAGCTGCCAATCTCTCTGGCAGTCGTCACAGCCTCGAGCAACATCTTGGCGTAGTTATCTCCACCACCGTCAATCCAGATCAGAGCAGCACTGTCGACAACAAAAAGGTATTTATATTGGTTTAGTTGAATAGCGATACATACCTTGAGGAAAACAGCCCGATGGTTTCAACACACAAAATGGCAGACATGACAGAAACATAATAATATTGAAGAGAGGGAGGGCTATGAAGAATGTCGACCTATCAAGTTCTAGAACGCAGAAAATTATCCCCAATAACACAATGCTTCCTTCCCCTGATTATCAAATTACAGTACTCTGCCACCTTTCTCCAGTTTGATTAGGCTAACTATCTGCAGGAAACAGTTTTGACAGACACAATCAGGCGTCTTGGAAATATTTGACGTAATTTCACACCTACAGACCCAGACCATTCCAACTTGTAGACCGGAACAAGCCTTGGTATGGACGACACTCCCGTGGGAGGATAATGTATTAGGAATTAGGGGGGTAGTAAAACTAATGCAGTTAACTCCAGATTATCCGCGGGTAACCTGAAACAGCGGGAGATCCGCATATCTAGTAAAACAAAGAGACTGAAGCACGTTCAATTGAAACTAATACTCACCTATCGTGGTTGCACATATTTCACGCATCAAGATAATTAAAGCCCACCACTTTAAACCAATGGACACATCACTTACAAAGTTTGTATTAGTCTTCTCCAAATGAACACATCACTAACAAAGTTTGTATTAGTCTTCTCCAAATGAACACATCACTAACAAAGTTTGTATTAGTCTTCTCCAAATGGACACATCACTTACAAAGTTTGTATTAGTCTTCTCCAAATGGACACATCACTTACAAAGTTTGTATTAGTCTTCTCCAAATGAACACATCACTTACAAAGTTTGTATTAGTCTTCTACAAATGAACACATCACTTACAAAGTTTGTATTAGTCTTTTCCTATTGGACACATCACTTAGAAAGTTTGTATTAGTCTTCTCCAAATGGACACATCACTTACAAAGTTTGTATTAGTCTTATCCTATTGGACACATCACTTAGAAAGTTTGTATTAGTCTTCTGCTTCCTTATTCCACTACATATTCTCCGTAACATCAGATTGTCAGAAAGGAGGGGGTCGTCTTCCTGTTATATTCCTCGGGGATTTACTGAGTGCAACAGTCGGTAGTCCTGTATTCTGGCCATTATCTCTTCCTCGGGGATTTACTGAGTGCAACAGTCGGTAGTCCTGTATTCTGGCCATTATCTCTTCCTCGGGGATTTACTGAGTACAACAGTCGGTAGTCCTGTATTCTGGCCATTATCTCTTCCTCGGGGATTTACTGAGTGCAACAGTCGGTAGTCCTGTATTCTCCATCAACGCGATGTTTTTCAAAACGTATCCCCAGCTGTTGGCGATGCCGCGGGTAATCAGGAGTTTACTGTATCTTCCGCGGAATGTTATCTTGGAGCATCAGCCCGTGGGGTTACTTACCTCAAGATGTTGGCTGCTGGCTCTCCTGCAATTCTGTGAGCTTCACAGACCCACAGCTTGGAGCATTCCAGTACTTGAGAATCCTGAGGTCTGGAACACAAAGAGTTGACAGGCAGGAAACTGTAAGTAGGCTTTCACACCTTACCAAACACACACATAACATATGCACCTTCAAGTGACGCCTTTTAACACGATTGTACCTTGTTCCGATTTGTTATCTTTTTAAAAAAATTATTTGAGGTATTTGACGTGCACTTTCTGAACCAAGTGGTTATATCAGCGCACGAGAATTTCTACGAGCGAAAGGATCTAACAATTTTGCCGGGAAAGGTATTTTCACGTACCTTCCAGGGTTCTTTTACACGAAACAATTGACAGAAGACCGACAGCTTTACTTCCCCTCCGAAGGAAGTTGTGCTACGGATTTTTATCGTTCAAAACAAATCCATTGACCCCGACAGGTTTTTAACCTACAAACATCGAGTTATGAGCCTAGCGCTTTAACCCCTAAAACTCCTGAGTTCGACCTAAAATTATTTAATTTTTATGTAGTGGATTAATTATATTAAAAACATAATCAGTTTTCTCCCTTAACTTTTCATTAATTTATTTATTGAAGTCGAAAAAAAATGCATATTAACTATAAATCACACATTCATAAGATTCAGATTTCCGGAAAAATGCCTCTAAAATATACAACACACGTGCGGTTGAAACACTCACCCACGCTCGAAGACTCCTACTGACGAAACGCTTCCTGGCTTGAAAACCGTTGGTTTTGGAAAATTTATTTCACTGCCCTATGACCAATCAGGACACAGGATCGAACGATCCAAAAGTGGCCTCACAGAAAATTGATGGTCACACACAAAATATCGGTTTAAGAATTCCACCTTTCTTTGGAATGTTTGAGAAGACAAAGTGCGGCCACACAATAACCTCGGGCTGGATATGTTTATTTCATCATAGGCACCAACATTCCTTTTTAGATTTTCACCCTCTTGTTTGAAACATGCTGGATATCAAATTGAATATTTCAGACTGGGGGGGACAGGACGCATTGCTGTGTGCACAATGTTCCATGTGTGACGTGATTGAGTAGACTGGTCCATGTGTGACGTGATTGAGTAGACTGGTCCATGTGTGACGTGATTGAGTAGACTGGTCCACTGTGTTTGACGTGATTGAGTAGACTGGTCCATGTGTGACGTGATTGAGTAGACTGTCCCATGTGTGACGTGATTGAGTAGACTGGTCCATGTGTGACGTGATTGAGTAGACTGGTCCACTGTGTTTGACGTGGAGCGAGCGTTCAATTATCGCAGAGTCTGACAATTCAGAAGACCGCGGTACGACCAACCTTTTAACGTTGATTGTGTATGTAATGTTGAAAGATGTTTTGAAATGTATGACTTGACGCGGAAGGATTATACAAAGACACGTGTGGAAGGAAATAAGAGAAGTGCAAGGGAAATTACACGAGTAAACTATATTCTATTACTTAATAATTCAAGGAACATGTAGTAGTTAATTAGATTATATGATGTTATACATAGCATTAGTTCTCAGATTATAACATGTAAAGGCCTACCTCGCTTTAAGGCGCTTCGCTGATAAAGAGCTTTTCAATTATTTTCACTTGTTCACAAGGTGGTATTAAGCTTAAGGTACTGTAAAGTCTTTTGATTTATTTCTTTTACTTTTGCGTGGTTTTCATAGTTTTGGTGTTATTGCCACTTAATAAAAGATATTAGTTACATTATTTTAGGGTTTCATATGCATTGACAAGTGAAAGAATCGTGTGGACTTGTTTTACGGTGACGGACTGGAACTTGACCAGCCGTATTAACCAAGTAACCCTTTTTTGGAGTATTTGCCCCTCCGAGGAAGAACTAGGTTAGGTTTCATGAAATATGAAACTACAGTATTCGATTTATCAGTTGAACACCTTAATTAGTAGGTCGGCCAGAATATGTATTTTCCGGAAAAGTATTAATCTGTCCCATTACGTTCACATCATCATATGAGTTGTCTGCCAACAAAGGTTGACTCATCTTTCCTTCTTTCCTTCTGATAAAATTATGATTAATACTCAAGTACTTTAAACTTGTAACACAACACAACACCAACCGCACATTCTATCATCTTTCTGTCCCTAGATAATCTATAGTTAAAAACACGGCGCTGTTTTGTCGGTGTTCTCTTGAAAGGGGAAATGCCTCGTCAGCAATCGATGGAGGATATTGAGGGAATCTTACACGCTCGACAAAAACCAACATCACAAGTACCCTCTTCTGTGGCCGCATGGTCTAAGGCGCTATTCTTGCAGTGGACTAGAGTGCCGATGACGGGGAGATCAAGGTTCGAATCTCGGTCGGGTGCAGTGAGGATTACACTTCCTCTAACATATAACCATCATCCCTAAAACCATTTGCGTGATCAGTGTATATAAGCATATAACCTGAACCAGTACTGAGATGCGGCTCTGAAGGAAAAAACCCATCAAAAGTCGGTTTCAGCTGTGAGTGCCAAAAAGACATACCACTTGTCTGAAGCGATCATGATTGTAAATCCTTTCACAAAGTCCAGGAGGTAAGTGAAATTTTAACTAGCTGTTTAATACTTAAAAATAAATCAAACAGGGTGATGTTTGTTTAAATACTTCTAAATATTCTACTATTTTGATAATAGCTAATGCGTCATTTTGTAAAAATAAAAAAATTAACATTTCACAAGGTTTGTTTTAATTTATTATTCCTCCATTACCTTAGCTTTTAATTTCCCGAATGTATCCTAAGTTATTTACATGAGTTTTATTTGATCATAGTGCTGTTACCTTTAAACACTGGTTTTACCTTCTTCTTCTTACAAAAATAGAGACAGAACGACGCATATTCCAGTAGTCTTTCATCAGCACAAACGGCACACGGTCAGTTGATATTTTCTTTAGGATACCACAGCCAATAATTCTTCGAAAGACCTTTTTTACATCCTATAATATCCTAATAATTTGTTTGAATGTTGTGCTAATTCGTAAGATAAAACATTGTAAGCACCAATAGTTGATACATTTTGAATAACGGGGCAATCCAAAAATGCCGTTTCTTCATTCGACTTCTGACAGTCGTCAAGAGCTGCAGATCCTCTTCGTCAGACGACTCCATTACGACTGGATTCTCCCATGTGCCATTCTATCTGACTGCTCCTGTTGCATGTTTCATGAACCATCAGGTGTGACAGCTGGTGCAGATACCCTCCGGCGCAACATTTTGCACTCAAGATTCTCCCCAAGATGCACCTTTTCTATTTGATCCAGTTCTATATTAACTAAACAAGGAGCCAACTGGTGGTAACATAAATGGTGACGTCATTATAAAATTATCATTATTTCAGCTACTTTTTTTTCTTTTTTACCAATCCGTGCAAAGAATTTACTTCCAAAGTTTATGCGACTTTATTTGAAATCTCCAATAAAATTGGCAGAAAATACAAATATTACTAATCATTATTCTTTTAAGTTAGTAATTAAAATAGAGTTGTTTTTATTATTAGTTTAAAGCTTTCTTTGTATTCATAAAACACTTATAGTAACTTTAAACCCTGTTTTAAAAATATACCTACACGCCTTATTTAATGACGAGATGTCTTCGGATTTATAAGAATACAAAACCTCTTTGGATCTGGAGAAATATTCCACTGTTTGTTTTATTTGATGTTTTTGTTATAAGTACTTTATCAGGGAAGTTAATGTATGTTGGGTTGGTAACACCAAAGTTATCAGTTAGCTTTAAAAATATAATGTGATCTATAGTTAGTAGTTATCATCTGTGCGTGAACCAATATGGTTATGATACAACTCGTTAATATAATAGCCATGCTAGTCTAAAGTTAATTATTATTATGGCTTTCAACTAACGCACAGTGGCACACACAACAGTTTTGTCTGATAGTATCGAAAGGAAAGCCATGACGTTGTATGGTTTTTTATAGATTGAAACAAAGTATGTGTTATTTTAATTCATATGTTAATCATTATTTGGAGAACATTTGACCAAGTGTATTCTGAAGCATTCCGACAATATGCCGCTATTTTAATTGATCAAAATTTCAAGTTTTAAAGGTTGCGCGTACTCTTGAGTGAGCGCAAATTGGCTCTCAAACTGAGCTAGTTTTTTTTTAAGTGAATATTTATTCAGACTCATTTTTAACAGTTGCGTAAAACTTGGTCATTGTTCCATCTTTCCCTGTCTAAGAGTGGATACAAGACGCGCCAAGATGGCCGACATGGTATCATCATTCTTGTCATAAACCTACCCTTTTTGGTTAACTTGAAGGTCGTCCTCGTGATCATTGTCCTTGGCCCAGTCCAGGTAGGTGGGGACTGCCTCCGCGACATCTTCCGGTGCTATTTGTTGAGCTGTGTCCGGAGTGCTGGAGTCCTCTATATCTCGGAATACTCCGGTCATATCTTCCGGGGCTCTGTGCTTAGCTGCGTCAATCTCCGGAGTGCTAGAGTCCTCCATCTCCCGGAATACTCCGGTTACATCTTCCGGGGCTTTTTGCTGAACTGCGTCTGGAGTGCCACAGTTACCCTCGCTATGGATAGATCCGGGAAATATTCTTGAGTTGGCGCACTCATCTTCATGGACAGGAGAGATATACCTTTTATCCTGTGAGAGCAGGTCAATAGAAAGGTATAGGACTGTTCACTTCAATATACTACTGGTATTCTGTGAGAGCAGGTCAATATACTATTTATATCCTCTAAGCGCAGTGAGTAGCATTTCAGAAATACTACCTGTGCGTGGTACGTTGAGGACTCTGAACTCTCATCCGAGGGTGGATCCATCTTGGACACGTCTCTCACAGCTCTACGAGGTAACATGAAGATAGTTCCAGTCATTGGAGGCATCATTGGTGCTGGTGCAGCCGTGGTCATCATCATCATCATCTGCTCCTCCTGGTCTGACATGCTCATCTGGAAACATAGGCTGGACATCACTCTCTGGGTTCATCGTCATCATCTAGAGACTAGCAAGTCTGGCAGTACTCTCCTTCAGCATGTTGAGGAAGAACATCATCTAGAGACTAGCAAGTCTGGCAGTACTCACCTTCAGCATGTTGAGGAAGAACATCATCTAGAGACTAGCAAGTCTGGCAGTACTCACCTTCAGCATGTTGAGGAAGAACATCATCTAGAGACTAGCAAGTCTGGCAGTACTCACCTTGAGCGTGTTGAGGAAGAACATCATCTAGAGACTAGCAAGTCTGGCAGTACTCACCTTCAGCATGTTGAGGAAGAACATCATCTAGAGACTAGCAAGTCTGGCAGTACTCTCCTTCAACATGTTGAGGAAGAACATCATCTAGAGACTAGCAAGTCTGGCAGTACTCACCTTTAGCATGTTGAGGAATAACATCATCTAGAGACTAGCAAGTCTGGCAGTACTCACCTTCAGCATGTTGAGGAAGAACATGAAAGCCATCAAAGTCATCGCGGACAAGGCTGACATGGTGGAGGAGTCGCTGCCCCCTTTAGAACTGAAACAAGCAACCCACACTACATTAACAAGCTGTCTCTTTCTCTCTCTCAGACAAGAAACAAAGTAACGAGTAGTTATTGACTGAGAAATTTAGTACCATAGAGGTTAGTGAAAAGAGATAGATAACAAATGATGATCCTGTTGTGGCAATACTTCCTATTGGGGAATATGCGTGTGTATTGCTTCAGTATCCGAACCACAGGCCACAAAATGTTGTTTGCATCCAAAGACTGAATACCTAGGTTTTTGTATCGCTGTGTAAAATGTGCAATTTGAAAAAGTCTGAGAAACAACGAAACATCGTCTAACGACCAATCACGATAAAGGATTTTATTGTTCGTGGCCGCATGGTTCAAGGCGCTACTCTCGTAATAGACTATTCTGCCGATGACGGGGAGATGGTGGTTCAATCCTAGTCGGGTGTATTGAGGGTATTTCTTCCTAAATGGTTTCCCCACTCCACGCAAATGTGGGTACACTTCCTCCAAATTCAATTCATAAACATATAATTCGGATGCGTAGTAAGACGTGGTGCTAAAAAATGTTCATGAACAAGTTGATTTGGATGATTTTCCATCAACTTCCTGTATAGTGTTGAGCTATACTGCAGAGGATGGGGAGATCGAGGTTCGAATCTCGCTCGGGTGAGCTGGGGTGGTTTTCCCTAAATGGTTTTCCACTCTCCTTCCACGCAAATTTGGATTCACTTCCTCTATATTCAACCTTCCTAACCCATTAGCGTAGATATAACTTAAGCGTATAATCCGAACGGGTAGTAAGGCGCGGTGCTAAGTATTATTACTATTATTAACTCCCTGTATCGATTATAAATGGTTGTTTGACCTTTGAAAACAAAATGTGGCGCTGAAGATCATTTTAGACTTTGGTGCACCGCACATTTTGCAACGTGATACCGAATGTTAAAACCAGTGTATTGAAGGCCCCGACATCCAGGGGATGTTGCAAACATGTCACGTGCCTGGATGTAGGATGCTGTTTCGTTCACTGGCAGAATAGTTTACCAAGCATCTAATCATAGCCCGAAGTGCGTGCATACGGCACTATTAGGATTAGAACAAACTAGTATTACACCTGAAATATTAGAAACATTTGATAGTGAAGATTTGGAACGGTTTAGAAGGAGAAACCGGAGAGGAAAGAGCAGAAAATCGTGAGCGCTGCTTAGAAGGAGAAACCAGAGAGGAAAGAGCAGAAAATCGTGAGGGCTGTTTAGAAGGAGAAACCAGAGAGGAAAGAGCAGAAAATCGTGAGGGCTGCTTAGAAGGAGAAACCAGAGAGGAAAGAGCAGAAAATCGATGAGGGGAATTTGTAGGAACAAAACTATACTGGCACCGCGTCTTACTACCCGTTCGGGCTATACGCTTTAGTACTAATTACACTAATGGGTTATGAATTGGGAAGGTTAAATATAGAGAAAGTGAACCCGCATTTTTGTGGGGTAGAATGGAAAACCATTTAGGGGGGGGAAAACAAAACAGTTCATACAAGCGAGACTCTAACCTCTATCTTCCCGTCCTCAGCAGTCTAGCTCAACACAAAACTAGCGCGTTATCTAACTATGCCACCGAGGCGGGTATTGGTAGGAATAGTGTTGTTCTCTTAATGCAACGATGGGCGTTTCAGGGAGCTCAGAAGAGACGAATTTGGACTTGAAAGACAAGAAAATATAAGAGAGGAACGTCAAGAAGTACACGAAGAACAGAAATAATGTTTACTTCGGTGTTCTTGGGGTAAAGTGCTCGCCTTAGGCCCGGTGGCCACGAGCGACGTGCGTCTATTTGGACTCTACTCTCGGCCTCGGTTGGTTTGAACCCATGACCGGGAGCGGAAGAAAATACACAAACTTACCTTTGCTATACACAACCCTAATACCCTGACTCATATGAACTTGTAAGTCATCTTTATGATAACTGTAACAATAATGTAGACTATATGAATTTTGCCTAACATCCGGTCTCTACTCGTTATTTTAAAAGTGAACAGTGTTTGTGACGTGTTTCAAGTATTTTATAAATTGTTATTGGGAAACTAAATGGTAGGTTGTAATGTATCTAATTTTAAGGCACTTTTACTAAAATTTTTTATATTTTTTCCTCAATTCATAAAAATGAATAGAAACTAAAATTTAGATGGAACTCGCCAAGTTGCTTTAACATTATGGGTTCAATTTCCTCAGTATTTAGATCTGGCGTCTTGCATATCTCCATCCATGTTGCTTGTTTTGTTTCTGCTGTCGTGGAATTCTTCAAGGGACGACCTCCAAAACGACAGGTCTATCACGCACCTCATTGATAAAATGTTCTCTGTCTACTTCATCCTCCATTCTGAGTGTACACTGATTACTGTCACATGACGCTCGTGGGCACCGGGCCTCAGGACCCGTTCTTCGTGGGTTCAAACCCAGCCGGGAGCGATAGGAATCCGTAGCACAACTTCCTTCGGAGGGGAAGTAAAGCCGTGTAAAAGAACGCTAGAAGGTTTGTGAAATTACCTTTGGTAAAATTGGTAGAGCCCTTTCGCTATCACTCATAGAAATTCTCGTGTGCTGATATAATCAGTCGATTCAGAAAATGCACTTTAAATAGGCTACCTTAAATAAATAAAAAAAACTTTAATTTTGGAACTTTATTTTATTGAACCCTCCAAAGATATACCGTGGGCCATTAGACTGCCATATTGTGATTGGGGTAAATTCTTAACGTAAGGAATGATGTTGATCAACTTTGAACAAAGGGTGGCATCACTTGACGTAAGGAATGATGTTGATCAACTTTGAACAAAGGGATGGCATCACTTGACATAAGGAATTATGTTGAACAACTTTGAACAAAGGGTGGCATCACTTGACGTAAGGAATGATGTTGATCAACTTTGAACAAAGGGTGGCATCACTTGACGTAAGGAATGATGTTGATCAACTTTGAACAAAGGGTGGCATCACTTGACGTAAGGAATGATGTTGATCAACTTTGAACAAAGGGTGGCATCACTTGACGTAAGGAATGATGTTGATCAACTTTGAACAAAGGGTGGCATCATTAATACGTGGTTCAATAGATTTCTGGCACACAATTTCTCGAAGACATCTCAGAAAAAAATATTCGTATGTATTTGTTCGTGAAGCTGTGGCTAAAGAATCAAAAGTTTGGGGGACCAGGAATATGCAGTTGCAAGTCTCTAAAAAAAATCACGTCATACGAAAAAGTGCGCGTTTAAGAAGGTAAACCAATTGTGTACATCCAAATATCACAGCAGTGTGGAACTAAATAAAGTTTTACATGTTAAGTGTGAATTGACAATTGAATCTCTCATTTGATAAACCCCCTAAGTCAAAAACTATTAGTTTTGGGAAAATGAGAAAAACTTTCCAGTATTTGTACCTTATTTATTAATAGTTTTTAAATATATGTAAAAAATACTTTATAACCTTGTACAATGACAGAGTAAAGTAAAACATCAATTGAGGATTTATTTGAACATTTTGACTTATGTTGTTTATCAAGTTAATATTTTTATAACTAAACATTTCTCAACAAGCTTTTACCACTGTAGAAATTAATGATTACTATCAAACAAAAATTTGGTGGGGAAAACATTTCGTTATGACTAAAGTTTTCTTAAAATAGCTCAAGTTTCTGCACTTTTCATTTTAAACCTCCAAGCTTAGATTATATCTGACAGTAAACAATAATAAAACAGCCATAGCTGCTACTACTAATCTAAAGATTCATTTTCATTAGTAAATTCTTTGTCGCTTATTGGCCAAGCAAAAATGTCATCATAGAATAGTTTGATATCCCCTTCTTCTGGTAGGAATGGTCTAAATTTGATGATATCGTTCATTTTCTTTGTATTGATAGGTACAAGGCCCTCAGGATAGAATTTGATTGTTGGAAGAGTGACATTTTCTGGCTGTATGTTACTGATGTTAAATTAAATAAATACAATTTCTGGCTTTGACGGTACCTTCGTAGTCATCAGAATGGGAGAAATGCATGAATTGATTTATCTTGAAAGAGATTTTCTGTTCTTTGGGTACATTCCTTCTTAGAGTTTCGACAGCCAGGACATTCTTCTTATAGCATTTGAAGTCTATTATGTCACTAGAAGCTGGTAACACTACAAGAAATGAGTGTTTGTGGCTAGATGATAGGATTATTTAGGTAACACCTTTTATAGTGTAAATTCTACCACATTGCTTGATTTTCCTCTTCAATACAGTAAAATCCCTGTCACATTACAGGACTGAATGTCCCCTGTTGGGAAAATAGTTTTGTACTTTTGTACTGTTTTAAACATCCTAAACTAAACTGAACTAAACAAGATCTCAACCGCAAATCGAGTTAATACGCACAGCCGATGTGTAAAACAAAGGAAAGCTGTATATAAAATGTAAACATTTATATTTAATATGCACCAGCGCCTCTGCTGGATTTTCTGTTTACTAGATGCACAACATCAACCATTGACTTGTGGTGTTAATCAAATGAACGTTATTTTCAAGGCTGCATATTATAATAAAGGTAATGCCAGACTAATGAGATTTCTCAAGGAAAGGGTTCTTCTACTCTTGTAGAATGGGAATCCACCATTATCTCATTTTGACAAGAAAATGACTTATTCAATTATTACTGGCAAAGGTCACAGTGCATTTGTACACGCTTGTATCGCTTTTCTAAAAGAAATATAACTTTTGAATCTGTATTAATATTTTTCAATAACAATTACAAACTTAAAAGTTTGTTACTTTTTATTTTTAATAATTATACATAACTTAAACATAAGATTTTATCAATCAGACCCTTCAATCGTACTTGGTTAATTTTAGTACATGTCGGAAGAGAAAAATCCTATTTCATGTAGACTTTTACTAAGCCTTTCCAATCTTGGACGTATTACAATAAGCCTGGAAGCTGATTGAACGCTCATTTTCATAAAAGTCTAACTTTGTGTGAGCTTATTGCAATAAGCCTAAAAAACTTCAGGCTGAAAAGAAAACAATATTATGTTTATATTAGTTTGTCTCGTTGTAAAATGATGGCGCCCTTTGTAATAAGCCGCATTTCCAATACGCCTGCGACATATAACCTAAACTTTGCAATAAGCCGCATTTCCAATACGCCTGCGACATATAACCTAAACTTGCAGTTTGTGTAGAATAGACCTAACTTTTTTATAGTGTGAATTTATTCAAAAACAGTGTTTCCAATAATAGGTTTTTTTGTGTTTTCTACGTTTTACTCTATCATATAGAGAAAGTGTCGTGATAGGGAAATTGTTCTCTTTCTAGATTATGTTGAAGCGCTTCGTTTTATGTGCCCCCTAAATCCAAAAGAGTGAGTCTTGCCATTATTTCTGTCTGTATGTCTGTCTGTCACGGGGTTACAGCCAAAACAGTTGAATGGATTAATTTCAAACTTGATACTTTATTTGGTCATACTTCGGAGCTTTTTATTTGTTTTGATTCTAACCCTCAAATTACTGTTGGCTGGTTTTTGAAAATTGGAAATGTTTTGAAAATAGCATATTTTATAATATAGTTTAAAATGGGCACAGGGAATAGTTATACTTTATAAGTAAAACACTTTTATCTTTATCAATATAAATAATTTGAGGCTCGGTAGTATGTCTGTCTACTGAGCTATAGGTCCCGGGTTCGATTCCCGGCATGGCTGCAAAATGTATCATTGATGAAAATATGGGTTTAACCATTCACAGTGATGAATTAATGGCTGGGGACTGGATGTTGTGTCTGTCCTAGTCTTAAGTTAGATTATAAGACATACAAAGCGACGACAGGCCTAGCCAGCTGGTAGTGGACAAATATATGTCTTGAATAAAAAACTGGCCCAGACTGGAAACAGTAGCGGATGTAAAGTAAAAAAAAAAATCTGAGTGAAGGTAGTTAAATGATAGCCTAATTGATTTTTGAGAATTCAATTATTATTTTTAAATGGTACCAACAGTTTTGTTTCATATGTACCTATATATGAAGATAATTTCTTATAATTAACAAAATAATATGTTTGATATTCCGGGGAAAATTTTTTTAAAAGTATGTAGTTTACAGAAATCCTATTTTTAGGAAATGTTGTTCCGCACCATGATCGTACGATCACGTGTTATTTTTGTAATGTTTATGGCTTTATGTTTCTTTCGCGTCGTTTCAAACCTATGTTATATTTTCTATAAGAGGTGAGCGGAGTGCATTGTGGGTGTTTCGTCCCGTGGAGCCAGGGGTCTGACGTCACCAGCTGCGAAACCTAAACTGACGTTACCTCCCCTGTTCTATTAATTACATACGAGCACTAACTGACATGCTGGATTCTAAAACTAATTTCACATTTTGAATTAGTGACGTCATAAGTGTGTTCTTTATTTCATGTGTGTGTGTGTGATACTTGAGAATATATGAGAGGGCTCACCTGTGTCCACTGTCCTCGTAGGATCCTCTGTCGATCATGGAGGGTATAGGGTGGTACCCGAGGGGACCCACCGGGGCATCGAACTGCTGTACCACATTCGCAGGACTCGAGCTGGGTCGCCCGAATATGTTGGAGAAGATTGTCATTGTGTGGGATGATTAGAACAAGATGGCTGATGCTGGACACACTTGCCCTTGTTATGGGATGATTAGAACAAGATGGCTGACGCTGGACACACTTGCCCTTGTTATGGGATGATTAGA
>CABFWO010002279.1:0-20137 GCA_902155825.1 Timema genevievae
TTATTTCTTTTTTTTTTTTCCTTCCCCAATTGCTATCTTTTCCGTTGGATTTAAAGGATTACATTTTGGTTGTTTGTTTGAATTCAACGCTTTTAGAAATAAACTGTATGTGTGTGATTGATTTTTTTTTTAGGTGAAAGGCTTACTAATTCGTGTTCCGTTCCATACAATTATGTTTGACAAATATGTTACTAAATTAAATGTTGACATGTCATTTCTAAACCCAAGAAACACACAAGCCAGATGAGATAACCGTTATATTTTCAAAACGACACCAACTATATATTTTTTCCTCCTTCGCCGGTGGACATGCGTAAAGTGGCGTGGGTCTCGTCTTCTCTGGTTTTCTAGTGATGGGAAGGTCTTTAATCTTATACTGTATTACATATGGCTGCATGGTCCAAGGCGTCAAGGTTAACAGTCTAGATAAAGATAGCCTTGAGGGTCTGATTCACTAGGGGGTGGTTTCCCACGTGTGGCTCATCACTGTGTGATTTTTCCCAGCCCATATCCACGTGCATACGGGTGCATATCCTCTAAATTCTTGCAAATGTACATCTGAAGTATCTTTTAAAAACCCAAACATATTTGCTGTCGGTAAATATTGATAATATTTAAAGTAAATTCTACATTTGGAGCATCACATTGTATGGAGCAGAAACTTGGACTCTTATGAAGATGGAAAATGAATTCTTGGAGACCTTTGAAATGTGGTGCTGGAGACGACTTGAGAAGCTCAAGCGGACATACTAGGTGACAAATTAAGAAATCCTAAGAAGAGTGGATGAGAAAATAACTATTTTGGATGTGATTTTTCGGTATAAAGCAAACTGTATCGGACACATCCTTAGAAGTAACTGTCTTCTGCAAGACGTAATTGAAGGAAGGTTTGAGGGAAAGAGGAGCTCAGGAAAAAGAGGATTCAAATATTGGACGACTTGAAAGAAAGAAGACAATTCTGGGAGCTGAAGGAGGAGGCAGAAGACAGGGCATATTGGCGGTCTAAGTTCACTGATAAAAGAAATTGACCCGTTTTAGGATAGAACACCAAATAATAATAATAATAATAATAATTGATAATATCTATCATAAGTGAAAGAGCTGACCTGTCACATAACCTGACGTATGAATACGTGAAAATATATCTAGTAACATTTTTTTAAGCAATCAGATATGTCCACTCGTAATAAAATCTGGCTTAAAAGCCCACCAGAAACCACGCGAATAACCCTCGTGATAAAAGTCAAGTTAGTTACATTTTCTAAGAGAGAATGTCGGTTTTGTGTTTTCCCACGCTATATATCTAATGTTATTTGAGTCACGAGTCACAAGCCCTGCAGGTCTGCCCACACAGCTAACTTTAAATCCCCGACACTGGTACTGGGATACACAACGGGATTTCCCCGGCTGACGAGGTATCCCCCTAACAGGTAGGCTACACGAGTACAAGAAGTATCTATATTACAAACCGAAGGGGTGAAACACGAGGTATATTACGAAAAGTGTAATGGCTAGGCCTAACAAATTTGTACGGTGTGTATGTTTGAGTATCTTAATACTAACAAGTCCGTGAGAGCATTAAGATCATCAAATTATTATTATATTATTATAATAAAATTTAAAACATAAAATAAACCCAGCTACTACCTTAATTTAGAAATAAATATAAAATTTTAATATAATAAAATTGTAATAATTAAATTATATTTTTTAAATTTGCCTCAACCTAGTAAAGCATACTTATTTCTAAAGAATTTTTGATTTTTATGATCAGAATTTAATACAAATTATACTGTATATTTTTGTTAGCGCCGCGTCTTATTATCCGTTAAGGTTATACGCTTATTTACTAACTACGCTAATGGTTTTAGAGATTAGATAGGAATTGTACCCGCATTTGCATGGAGAGTGAGCGGAAAACCATACTCGGTACACCCGACCGAGATTCGAACCTCGATGTCCCCGTCATTGTCAGTCTGGTCTACTGCGTGGGAAGCGCTTTAGACCATGCGGCCACCGAAACAGGTAGAACTTAATATTAAATTATGCGTACAACCTGAGCAGGTAGTAGGACGTGGTGCTAAAAAAATTTTGGCAATGTCACGGTACCAAAATAAAAAAGGCGCCCACGTAATTTGATGCCATGTCTTGCCACGCCTTGTCAAATCAAGTGTTGGCGAACACCCGCTGCGTCACGGCTTACCTTTATAGTGGGCTTCCTGATTACCTTCCATTATTCCACCATGGTATATCTTATAAGGTATCAAGTTTAGACTAGGGTGACCTGGCAGTCTAGTGGTAAGGTGTCGGACTTCTGTACTGAGGTCCCGGGGTTCAATCCTCGGTCCCGGTACAGATTTATCTGATTGCGAAACCCTTCCTTCACCTCTGACAAGACGTGTATTAATCACAACTTGTGAATGTGAGGAGTGCCAGGCCTCCACCGTGGTTCGAATTCCACTTTAAACTGTAGGTCCTTCATTTCATCTCACACTCACCCTACCATTACACATTAGCGTAAGTGCGTATAACCCGAACGGGTAGTAAGACGCGGTGCTAATAATAAATAATAATAATAATAATAATAAGTTAGACTATTTCAGGGTAAAAGTTGTGTACACTTCCTTTCCCATGAAATGTGACATGCTTACCTCGTTTTATTAAATTATGGTGCAAATTAAAAGATAAGGTGAGGACAACGTAGGACTTGAACTACCTTTCAAGGTAAATAAGGTGTTAAAACATATTTGGACATTAATGATTCAATAACGTGAATAGTTTATGTAACAGATTGTTATACAACTAACCCCACTTGTTTATTTAATAGTTATAACCGACAGATTTGGGCGTAAGAGACGATGGTTGGATGCCACAAGGGCGTACAGGTAAATAGTTTTGTTAGCCTATCATTAGTTCCCATCCTTTCTCCATACAAAAAAAATACAACCATTTTTCTATCCTTAAATTAGTACGCGTAAGCTACAAACTTCGTAAAATATAATTAAAGAATAGTTATATTAATAAAGAGAAAATGGCTAGCCGAGTAATTTGTAAAGAAATGTTTTCCAAAAACAAGATTTATTCCTATGTTTATTCTAACTGTTTCAAAGTTGTCATAAAATGTGTTAATTAATCGAGATAGAACAACTTTCTTCCTTAAAGTTATTTCAACCAACTGAACCGAGTAAAGAATTATACTTGTGTTACGTGCAATATGTTGATGTATTTAACGTTTCTTTAAAAATTAGTCAAATTCGTTTTGGGGTGCCTAACATCTCAGTTTTGAGATATTTGTATTTAAAATATTGTGTTCATTTAGTACCACCAAAAAAGTTTAAACTGTATTTAATAATTAGTATTTTTAGTTGTTATTAGGAATGACTTTCTTCCCATTTTTTTCCCCCTCGGTCAAACTATTTTTTTTTATGTTCAAGCTATGTTTTAGATTTAATAAACTTTAGATAGGTGAAAAATGGATAAATCTATTATCAAAAGGATCGTTTTCCATAAACACAATTTCCGTAAAAAAAATTATGTATTTAAAAATTGTTTTCAAAGCTTCTGATCTATATTTTGAGTTTTAAATATAACTATAATTATTTTAAATTTAATAAAGACTTTAAACTTTTAAAATAAAATTTTTGCCAATAAAGTGGCCATGATTTTTTTTTAAAAAGATCAAGTTGAAAATATTAAAGTTAAAATTTAAAAAAATATTATTTACTTACATTACTCTTAGTTTTTTAAAAACACAATTTAGTGAGTAGTTCTCAACAAAAGTATGATATTTATCTAATATGGAGTTACACGGTTTTAGCATATAGAATCAAATAATCTAGAAGCTCTTAGCTTCCACCCTTCGCAGTTTAATTTGTAACAGCTTAGTGCTTGTAACTATATTGTGATCACGTTAGTTTTCAACTCCCCAAAACTGTCTTGCACTTAGAATGTTGTAGTGAAGAGATTCGGAAAGGAAAAATTAATTTTAAAAGTAAAGTTTACATTTGTTTGAGTATCTATCTTAGTAAATATGATATAAAAATCATTCAGAACTGATTCTTGTATTTATTGAAAGATGAAACATTATTCCACCAATATTATTTATAGTGAAATTCTACCAGTTAAGGGGGATTATGAGGGCTTAAAGAGTAATGAACTAGATTTACGAACTCCTAGTGGAGGAGATAATTTAGATGGTACGGGAGGAATAGAGGCTGGATAAGTACTTATTATTAATAGGTGTTCTGTTTTACTACCGGTACATTACTTTTGTCAGTGAACTTAGATCGTCAATTCACCCTGTCCTCTGCCTCCTCCTTTGGCTCCCAGAATTTTCCTATTTCCTTCAACTCATCCAATATTTGAATCCTCCTCCTTCCTAAGCTTAACCTTTCCTTCTATGACGTCATACAGAAGACAGTTTCTCACAATGATGTGCCCGATCCAATTTACTTTGCACCAAAGAATCACATACAAAATGGTTCTCTTCTCACCCACTCTTCTTAGGAATTCCTCATTTGTAGCCCTGTCTGTCCACCTGATCTTCTCAAGTCTTCTCCAACACCACATTTTAACAGCTATCCAAGCTACTGCCACATACAGTGCGATGCTCTAAATGTAGCATTTTATCAGTTTCTTCCTCAGTTTCAGACTTAATTACTTAGTAAACCATTATTTAAATGTTCATTTTAAAGTTAATTTAGTTAAATATAAAATTAGAAATAAACATTCAACTCTAACAGTTAAATGTTTAACTATGAACTTATATAAAATAACATTTAAACTATGGCAAATATGTGTAAATATAAATAATGTCACCTGTAGAGGAATTTGAACCCTAGTATTCCAGCTTTCCACGTTGACCACTTTAGAGACTGATCCATCCATGGTCTTGACGTTGCCAATCGGCAGAATGGTCAATGAGTAAAGCTGAACGACATAGGTTTAAATTCCTCCCTGTATGTGTGGCCTATTTTTCTATATTTCCACAAACAGTCCACTGAAATGTCAACTGAAAAAATACTGTTTGTTTAAATATGGCAATGATGTTTATATTTTACTAAAATAAAATCTCATTAGTTTTTAAAATAGTTAATAAATTATTGAATTTGGGAAGTTTAATTAAACTTAATAACATCAACTTTTGATACCTATAGAAAAGTTTGCATATTTTTTTTAATGTTTCATTGAATTGATTATGGCAGTTACAGTTTTGACGATATTCATAATAAGATACTATTATATAATTAAGGTTATTTGGAATAGAGAACTAGACTAAATCATGGTTTAAATTAGGTGGGATAGACAGCACACTTACCTTGGTGATACTGGAGTAGAGATTGTTTAGATAGAACACTAAAGAACACACAAACACATTTTTAAGGACAAGCTTTCACTTTCACAGACAGCTTCATCAGGTCAAGAGCATCAGTCTACTCTCCTGACCTGATGAAGCTGTCTGTGACAGTGAAAGCTTATCTTTAAAAATGTGTTTGTGTGTTTTTTTAGTGTTCTATCTAAACAATCTCTACTCCAGTATCACCAAGGTAAGTGTGCTGTCTATCCCTCCTAATTTAAACCATATTATAGAATTAACAAATTTTAACCCTTAAACACTATGTGTGATATCGATTAAATTAAATCTTATCTTATAACGTGTTACTAACCTTTATTTACTTTGATTTGATAGATTAAATATTACTTGGGATGGTTTCATATTATCTATAACAACAATAATCAGCAGCACCATCATTGTTTTATGGATGTGAAGCGTGGGTTTGTCAGGAGAAACACAAGAGCAAGGCGAATGCGGTTAAAATGAGATATCTAAGAAATGTATAAGGAGAAGCTCGTATGGACAGAGCTAGTAATGGATGGGTGCTGAAGGAGTGTGGTTTGAAAGGGAAGCCAATAGCCAATGTGAAAGAAGCACCTTACGTTGGTTTAGGCATGTTAAGAGGCTGAGTGTGGGTCGAGTGACGAAGCAAATATATGAAGGTAGAGTGTGTGAATAAAAAAAAAGGGTGAGTCATGTAAGACATGGCTAAATAAGATGAATGTGTGAAAAAAGAGAAACATTAAGGCGATTGGCCCTTTTCATTTGACGTTGAGATGCATTGCCATGGGAACAAACGGTTATCTTCAAGAATTTTTTGTTGTTTTGCAATTTTATTTTCGGAAACGGTTTGTTCAAGAATAGAATCATGTTAATCAAGCTACATTTTTTATGTACAAATTTCCTCTATAACTTTAACAGTGATAAAATTTCGATAAAATTGAACATTTTTCAATAGCAAACTGCTGGCTTCATGACAAAAAATAAGAAAATGTAAGGGTAAATAAACATTGATACATTATCTTAGAAGAGGTGTTGAAAATATTAACATTAAAGTTTCACTCGTTCTCGATAAAACTGATACTTTCTAACGTAGGATTTTTCCGCAAGACCTGTCCGGTGGCTAGCGACATATACGGTTTCCGTGACCCATCTGTTTTTGTTGGTGCGGAAGGATACTTTGGTCAGTTGTGAAGCCACGCTACGCCTTTCACCCTCCCGCCCTCCATCTCACAAAATAGCTTTGAGACTTGCACTCGACAGGGCCAAGGGCCTTAAGAAATTTAAGAATAAACGAGCATATTGTATGACTCGGTTTATGGATGTTGTTGAAGCTAAGGGAGTATGAAAGGGTGGGGAAGTATGGAGAAAGTTAGTGAGGATAGATTAATAACGGAGTTTTTTTTTTTTAGCTATATGCACAGTCTCATGCCTACGCCGGAGGGGAAGGCATGATTAGGTATGTTATATATATAAACTAGCGGACCCGACAGACGTTGTCCTGCCCGAACTTTGGCTTTTCATTTGGGCAATTACAAATTCACAATGAACTCCAATTAGTGAGTAACACAAATATTACAAATATTGGGGGGGAGGAGGGAGGGAGGGCGGGGGTGGAATTTTGAGGATACATGTTCTGATATGCAAAAAATCTAAAAAAAAATCCCCCCCCCCAAAAAAAAAATTACCTTAAAATAAAAAAAAATCCTAGAACCCGATTGCAACGCCACCTATCGGGTCCAATTGTGAATCTAAACCATCCACGGACCCACTCAAACACACACAAAAAATTTCATAAAAATCGGTCTAGCCGTTTAGGAGGAGTTCAGTGACATACACACGTACAGAAGAATTATATATATTAATATATATATATATATATATATGAACGATAGTCTCTCTAAGTAATGTTAGTTGGGGTTAGAAAAGCAGAGTCCCCATCCTTGAATTGTCCAACACAATGACTATCGAAATGAGTTCAGTCTCTATTCGACTATATTGTATCAAGGATCAGGATCAATTTATCTATACCTAATATGTCCCAAGCCCCCATTCGATACAAACCGATGTTAATTTAAAACAAAATTAAATGTGACAGTTTTGTAATTGGTTTTA
This sequence comes from Timema genevievae, assembly GCA_902155825.1. NCBI lineage: Eukaryota > Metazoa > Arthropoda > Insecta > Phasmatodea > Timematidae > Timema > Timema genevievae. The sequence continues at coordinate 7,451 of CABFWO010002279.1, forward strand.
CAAATTTGCATTAGTGTGAGGAAGGAAGGGACAAGCTTAGATCTTAATTTAATAATGATCTGTTTTCAATCCAATTTTACAAGTCGCGCCTTCTGGTTACTTCGATTAACTGATTGATACACTTATAAGGATAATTATTTGTATTCGTAATTGCATTTATATATATTACAAACAAGTTATAGCTAGATTGTTACTCTAACCCTCGGTGGTCTTAGAGTAAAGTGCTCGCTCCAGGACATGGGTGTTCGTGGGTTCAAACCCTGCCAAGGTCGATGGATTTTTCTTTGGAGATAAAAATCTGTAACACAACTTCCTTCGGAGGGAAAGTAAAGCCGTCAGCCCCATTTTGATTGTGTTATTATTATTATTATTAGCACCGCGTCTTACTACCCGTTTGGGTTATACGCACTCACGCTAATGTGTAATGGTAGGGTGATTATGGGATGAAATGGAGGACCTACAGTTTAACGTGGGATCCGAACCACGGTGGAGGCCTGGAATTCCTCACATTCACAAGTTGTGATTAATACACGTCTTGTCAGAGGTGAAGGAAGGGTTTGGCAATCAGATAAATCTGTGCTAGAACCGAGGATTGAACCCCAGACCCCTGACACCTTACCCTTAGACCACCAGGTCACCCCATTTTTATTGTGGTATGTAAAATAATCCTGGAAGATGTTTGAAAATATCTCTCCCATTAAAATTGGTAAGCTTTTTTTTTCTCTCGTTCATAGAACGTTCTCGTGTGTTGATATAAACAGTCAGTTCAGAAAGTGCTTGCCAAACACCTCAAATAAATAAATAAGATAAATACATTTAGTCTAACATCGTGATCCAGTCGCTAGAGCATGTGTCTAACTATCATTAAAGTCCCAGGTACGTTTCCTAGCGCCAGCGATTTATTTTTTGTGAAACTGAGACGTCTCCTTTTACAGTTATAAACTAACGTCTGAGTAATGGGTGCTGTGTATTTTCTAGACTAATATTATTTTATGATGTGTGTGCTTATATAATTAGTATGTGTGTGTGTATATATCATTACTAACTTCAGAACAAACTTTTAAGTTTCTTGTTTATTTACAAAGGAAATGGTTCCCTTAAGGTAATGTGATTAATACAGTAAGCACATAGTTTTATTTACATATAAAGTTTAATGAATATACATATATATATAAGATTGCTTAGTTAATGTTATTACATGGTTATCAAGTATGAAAATCATATGGGCCTTTAAACTGTATTTAAAATATCCAAATTATATATAACTTGAAATGAAAGATATCGATGGAAATCTATTCTTTTATAAGTACAGACAAGGCCGTAGCCAGGGGGAGGTTTTGGGGGTTTAAACCCCCCTGAAATTTTATGAAAAAAAATATGGCTTTATTTATGACTCAAATAATATCAAAATTATGATAGAAGTACAATTTAGGCCGCTTTGTTATCACAAAAAGCATTTCAGATAACTTCAAGAGGTATTTAATATTTGGGAATTTTCCTATTCTTCGGTAGCTAGGGGGCTATGTTGCCATAAAAACCCTTCAAATATCTTCTAGAACTCTTTATCACATAGAATTTTTTTATATCTTCCGGCAATTGAGGGATGTGCCCACCAAACCCCCCCCCCGCCCCCCCTGAAATTATTGGCTGGCTACGGCCTTGAGTACAGACACTATATTAAAATTATTGCTTTGAACGTACAAATTAATCTATTGTGTTTTAGTTTTAAGGAAAGTTTCATAATCATACTAAGTACGCCTCAAGTGCGGTGTTATAATAAATACAGGACAAAACACACCTAGACCGGAATGGAATGGGCCAGTTTCTTATGCCGCACTTGAGGCGTACTAAGTCTATGAAACTGGCCCATTCCATTATGGTCTTGGTGGGTGTTATCTAGTATTTATTATAGCACCACGCTTGAAATGTACTCAGTCTGACTACAAAACTGGCTCTTAATGATGACCCAAGTGCATACATGAAAAAATTGATAAAAAAACCCAAAGTGATGATAAAATAAAATTTGAGAAATCTTTCAACCTAGTTTATAGGCAGAAAAGTGTGCTGATTACAAAATACCACTAATCATGATTTTATAATATTTATATATATTTCAAAATATGTTTATTATTTCCTCTCAACTCATTTGAAAAGCGTCAAGTCAAAACTTTCTTTAATATCTGATATCTTTAACAGTTTAAAGATAAAACAATAATGTTTAAGTTATTCGAAGATATCCTAAAGATTAAAGTAAAATTAGTAAAATCCATATTTTAGTTATAAAGATAAGATATCTAATATCTAGTTTATTCACGATATTAATATTATATATCCAGGGATTGTTATAATAAATTATCATTAGCACCACGTCTTACTACCCGTTCGGGCTGTACGCACTTACGCTAATGTGTAATGGTAGGGTGATTGTGGGATGAAATGGAGGATTTACAGTTTAACGTGGAATCCGAACCACGGTGAAGGCCTGGCACTCCACACATTCACAAGTTGTGATTAATACACGTCTTGTCAGAGAGTGAAGGAAGGGTTTGTCAATCAGATAAATATGTGCCAGGACCAAGGATTGAACCCCGGACCCCCAGCACAGAAGTCTGACAACTTACCCCTATACCACCAGGTCGAGTGTTATAATAATAAAAAAACTGTGATAGTATACACCTGGGAGGAGGATGGATAAACAATTCCAGTACAGGTAATAAGGATTGAAACGTGGACTCCTTAGTTTTTATTATTTTATTGTCTTCCATCAGACTGTTCCCGTCCACAATTCTAAACATATTTGTACAAAGTTGTTTGGTCTAAAAAAAAGTCTATAAAGAACATCACTTTAAAAACAATCCAGACTTTTGCAGTAATCATGAAATTTGATCGAACTACACATGATTAAAATAATATTAATTTCTGTACAAAGCAAACTCTTAAACATTAAAAATAAAATTGGTATTCGAGGAACTATGAGATATAATTTATTCGTCACGAACAATACTGGATAATTTTACAAACTTAGAATTTTANAAAAAAACTCGAAATCTAAACAAAATGCTAACACATGGAATACAGTATTGTTCTGTTTAAAATAGCGAGCAATTTTGGAACAAAGATATGTATAGTTACAGGTTAACAAACCTATTTTAAAATAGTCCTAGACATAAAAAAAAGTAACGGTTTAACTCTATTTCAATATAGGGGCACATCCTATTGAACGCACGAGTGTGTAATCAACTATGTAGTTCACAACGGTGAGGGGAACAAACATGGAATGAAAAACAAATATTTGTAGGCAAAGAGAAACGCGATAAAATAATAAACTTGCATAGTATTCAACCATTACACTGGATTGTAGGACCAGAAATATGCGATAGCTAGATCTGGTGTAGTTATATATTTTTAATCATGTTATGTTTATATATGTTACACCCCAATAATGAAACCGACCATTTAATAAATTGGGTAAAATTCTGCTCATTCCTTGAAATGGCTTCTTCGCTTTATCATTTCAAGAACTGTGCAAAGATTGCATTATCCTAAATCTTTCCCATTTAATGAACTGGATCATAATGTACTATCTACTATAAGATTAAATTAAATTAGTTTTAAGATACATTAAACTTAATCTAACCTTCCATTCTAAAATGATTAAACTTTAAATGAACTTAAAGACTAAACCTGTTCTTTGCTTGTCCATTTCAAGGACCAGCAAAAAAAAATCGCCCCTTTCATGAATTGGGAAACGATTGGAGCTGCCCAGTTCATGAAATAGTCAGTTCAAGAACTGATCAGCAAAATTCATGAATTGGACTATTTTTTTCCCAGTTCGAGAAGTAGCTATGAGGAGAGATCAGTTCAAAAAATGGGCAGGAATTTGCCCGATTCATTAAATGGGCAAATTCACCAATGGGATGTAACAAATATAATATATTTTATAAACGGTAAATAAAAATATAATTCTCCCGTGGTCCACGCCTTACTACCCAACTGGTATACCCAATTATTTACAATAACGGGGTAGGTATCAGTATGGTAGAATTTAGAGGTAGTGCACCAGCATATACGTGATGGTAAAGTGGTAAACCATTTAGGAAAAACTACCCTTGGAATAGTTCTATTGATATGGGACTATGGGACCGCACGCCCGTTGATGTGGGTAATATTTTTTTACCCAGGTGAAATAAAGTTTTTCAATCCTGGGGTACCTGTTAAAATAATTGTATGGGGTCTCAGCATTGTATTTGTTTTGGAAGAATTATATTTTTAAGTCAATAATGGGTATGGCAATAAAATATATAAAGTAATTTTTTTTGTTTTTAGCATCACCCTTTATTACCTTTTCAGGTTAAAGGCATATATAATAATTACGCTAGTGAGCAAGGGCTGAGAAAGGTTGAAATCAAAGGCTGTGTACTAGCATTTGCCTGCAAGGAGGTGACAAATATTTAGTCAGAACAACGCTCAGTACACCCGACTAGGATTCGAACCTCGATTTCCCTGTCATCGGTGGTCTAGTCTATTGTGAGAGTGATGTCTTAGACCATTCGACCACAAAAGTGGATCTGGGTCAAGTTTATTTGTGAGTTATATGGCGGTGTCAAGAAAGGGCACATTAAATATCTAATTTAAGTACATTTTAAACTTTTAAAAGGGTGACCTGGCAATCTAGGGGTAAGGTGTCAGACTTCTGTGCTGAGGGTCCGGGGCTCAATCCTCGGTCCCGGCACAGATCTATCTGATTGCCGAACCCTTCCTTCACCTCTGACAAGACGTGTATTTATCACAACTTGTGAAAGTGAGGAATGCCAGGCCTCCACCGTGGTTCGGATCCCACGTTAAACTGTAGGTCCTCCATTTCATCTCACAAATCATCCTACCATTACACATTAGCGTAAGTGCGTATAACCTGAACGAGTAGTAAGACGTAGTGCTAATAATAATAATAATAAGAAGAAGAAGAAGCAGCTTTTAAAACTGACTTTACAAAATTATTCTCGCAATGAAAAGCACGTGGACCAAACGTGAAGCTCGTTTGGTTTGATTTATCGTTTTCAAAGAGGAGAGGGTTCAAATCCTTGCAAGGGTTTTGCCCAGGAGAGTTTTTCCTCAATGTCTTCCCACTCTTACTCCACATAAATATATGTTCAGTTCCTATTAATAGCACCCTATCCAACCCTACCACATTAGTATAGCTAAAGGAAGTTAGTCCTGATAGTTAGTAAGATGCGTTGCGCCAAACAAAACACATTTTTTATGGAGTTTTTGAGGTTATCGGCCTAGATCAATAAATATGCTGAAAGACCGTACAATTTTTTTTATTTATTTTCTCCGTCATCAAAAATTATAAATCTTTCTGGATGATTTGGTTTTGATTGTAAAACCATTTAAGCGATCAACCACAATATATTTTAATTTAAGGATTAATTTAAAAAATAATTTAATCGATTAAATATTTTATTAATACCAATCAAAATAATTGAGAGCGTGACAAAATTTAATTTATTGAAGTAGTTTTTTTTTCAATTATGTAACAACATTCAACGTAACCAAGTGAAAACTTTTAGTTTGTTATACAAACAAATTACTTCTGCAAACTAAAACAAAATAGTTACAAGCTTTGTAATTAAATCACAATGCATATATACTCTTTGTAAACATGTTGATGTAATTTAATTGCTTATTATGAATTATTGTAATCGAAATAAATTATGTACACGTACGGTAAAAACAAGTACAGCCTACTCCTTTTTTATTATACAAAATATTTGAAAGAACGATCTTCTTTGTCAATTAAAATTTAAGTTTTTTTGCTCATTGCCAAATGTATAAAAGTAGATTATCTATTATATATTACAAATCAGTATAAAGATGTTAGTATCTCAACGGTGATAACAATGATGATGATGATGATGATAATAAGGATAACATTACAAATTTCATTTATTTTAGTGCTAATCAACAATCACAAGAATTATAGCAGAGTTACAGTACTTCCGTGGCCGCATGATATAAGGTGTCGCTCTCGCAATAGACTAGACAGCTTATGACCGGTAGATCAGGCCTCGAATCCCGGTTGGGTGCACTGAGGGTTGGTTTTCCAACATTGTTTCCCACTCTTACTCCATACAAATGCGGGTATTCTTCCTTAAAAAAATTCAAAATTCCTCATTCCTAATTAGTACATATGCGTACAGCCTGAAGAGGTAGTAGGACGTGGTGCTAAAAAAACAACTTAACCAGCCAGAACTTAAAAAAATAAAAAAAATACACCATAATTACATAGCAAAACAATAATTACAGCTAAACAATTAATACATGGAAATTGATAGAGTGAAATATGGTGGCTCAAATAAAAAATCATTGGAAATATTTATATAAATCCAAAAAGTATTCCCTGAATAGTTTAATGGTTTACATGTAAGGCTAATTAAATACCTTAGTTGTAAGTGAATTCCTTAAATAACTCTGAGTTTAATTCTTCGTTTTTGATAAAATTTAAATTCGGCAAACGTAATATCTACATTTCTAAACCTATTTATATTAAAGACGATTTTTCTTTTAAAAAAAAGTTTTTTTTTTCTGTACCCCAATTTTATAACGAATGAAAACATCTGAATAGAAAAATGTTATAAATGTTAACAGCTTAAGTTAATTCTAGTATTTTCTAAAATATTCTCTATATGTGCATTCGTAAGAAATCAAGATATAATAGAATCCCAACTGTCCAAACTAATTAGGACCTAGGGCATTTCGTATGGTCGAAAATCCGGATAATTGATCTTGTAGGGGGAGTATGGCACACTAAATGACTTATAATTGGAAATATAGTAGAGTACAATAATACAATTTAAAAGCATATAGCGTAAGTACTTGTATGTAGGCCTACTTACGTATAATTCACACTATGCACCTACAACACATAATAAAACAAACTACATATGAATATATATATTTACTATACAACACAACATATAAATAAATCTTCGAACCTCTTAAAGGCAATACATACATACCATATATAAAACAATGAAAAATTGGGAAAATATCAATGAAAAATTATTTTGTTCAAATTAACAAAATAACTTTTATGATACATTTTTTTAGATATTTAACGCGCACTTTCTGAATCAACCCAACCGATTATATTACCAAACGAGAATTTCTATGAGTGAAAATGAAAGGTCTTAACTATTTTGCCTGGAAAAGTATTTTCACATAACTTCATAACTACATAACTTCCAGGGTTCTGTTACATGCCACAGTAAACGTGGGACCCATGACTATACTTTCCCTCCGAAGGAAGTTGTGCTACGGATTTTTATCGCTCGAGAAAAATCCGTCGACCCCGACTGGGTTTGAACTTTAAACCCATGAACAGTGCTACTATATAGCATTACATGAAATTAAGCAGTCAATCTATAAAATCAAATCTAGACTGGATCATAAGATACTAACGCTATCCATACATACGTTTTATTTATATTATTAATCTCGAACGAAATTTAACTGTTTTAACTTGACATTTTAGTATCACTCTGTAAACCGCCATGTTTTTAAAATAGGCTAGTCTCACCTGGAGTATATCAGGTAATATAAACGAATTGTTTCAAATTATAGTAAGCAAACATACCTGATACGTAATAAAAGTTATTAATATATTTTTTAACCAAAAAAGTTTTTGTAATAATAATATTTTCTTGTCCGTTAATATTTTACGTAAATAGGCATCTAATCTTAAGATACATATCCTAAAGACTATTTATTTTTCAACTATTAATTTCAAAGCAAAACTTAATAACAGCTAAATCTGAGGTATATGACTGAGGAAAGAATGTTCTTAATCAGTGCCTCTACAAGAGCGTGGAGAGAGAAGAGGAAAATCACCACCCATCGTTCCCTTACTTGTCTAACCTCACCTTTATCGTCCCCGACAATCCATTCTACAGCGAGTATGACGCCTTAGTTTGTGTGGTCATCGGTGTGGGTGAAAACAAGTTTATTTAATTATTTTATTTTAGAGTATTTTCTTGCTACATGTTTGGGATTTACGCATTATGTACTAATTACGATAGCGTATTATGGATAACGAAGGTTGAACTTAGAGTAAGTGTACCAACATTTGTGTGCAGAGAGAGATTGGAAAACTATTTGGGAAATAAAACGCCCTCAGTACAGCATACTGAGGTTCGAACCCCATTACCCTCGTCATCGGAAGTCTAATCTATTGCGAGAGTGACTGCTTAGACCAGGCGGCCTCTTAAGTGGGTTAAAAAAAACAATTAATTTACAATGTTTCTAATTGTTACTTGAGTGGAAACTATATAAAACCGATAGGAGCTAAGACAAAGTACATATACATGAACCTATTTAACAACATCGATTGAATCGTGTCAATATTTATTTTCTTAAAAGAAGATTCGTGTGTGGAATAACATTTTGGGAAAAAAAAAAAAAAGATTGATTCAGATCATTTAGAGTTTGTTTAAACATGCGGAGGGAATATTTTATTTTTATTCCTTCTCTTTCCATTCGGTGGTTTGGAAAAGTGCAGATGCAGTATTTGGGGCTCATGTCTTGAATTTCTAACGAAAAAATATTCCTGACCTAGAGGTTCTACAAAACATGTTTTTTAATGTAAGCTAGAATTTTAGTTGAATCTCGCCTCGGTGGCTGCGTGGTCTAACGCTCAACTCTCTCAGTAGACTAGACTTCCGATGGCGGTGAGATAATAATATCTCTCACTTGTACTGAGAGTGGTTTTTACAAAATATTTTTCCATTCTTCCTACACCCGAATGCGGGAGCACTTCATATAAAAATAAACTCAATCATCCCTTAGACCATTAGTGTATTAGTACATAAGCGTATAACCCAAACGAGTAGTAAGACGCGGTGCTAAAAAAAAAATCCTTCCTTGTATTCGGGCGTTTGAAAAGAGATCGCCATCAAAGTCGAATCGACATGTTATAAAATAATGAAACAAACACGTTATTTCAGTGAAGTAATTATGTGAGCTCAGAAAGTTAATTTGGTAGATCGGTAGGTATTTAAAGTCGGAGTACTAATAGCTAAATCCCTGTACAATATAGTTTTTTCTGAATTTACACAATCACTTAGTTAGAAGTTACCTGTAAACGGTGTGTTTGTTCCAATTGGATTACCACTGTCAGCTATTATAGGATAGTCCGTAGTCTAATTTTGGATTGGGAATGATTAGAGTATTGGGGGTGATTTTAGAATAGTTAAATTTAAAAATTAACTGGGCAAATTATTAGGAAGTAACGTCTTACTCACAGTTAGGGTTATACACTTATGTACTAATTACGATAATGGTTTTAGAGATTGGGAAGGTTATATTTAGAGGAAGTGTACCCACATGTTTCGTGGAGGGAGAGTGTAAAACCACTCTGGAGAAAACCCTCAGTACACCCGACCGAGAGTCAAACTTCGAGGGTCCCATCATCGGTAGTCTAGTTTACTGCGAGATTAGCGTGTTAGATCATGCGGCCACCGAAGCGGGTTGGAAAAAAAGTTGAAATTGATGGTCATTCCTGAGTGAAACAATAATAAAAAGATAAAAACTATTCAGTTGAAGTAAAAAAAATGGTATAAAACAATATTAAGAAAAAATTGATAAAAACTTTCTTCGTTTTAGAGTACTTATAGTAAAAGTTAAAAGTAACACACACACACACACATATATATATATATATATATATATAGAGAGAGAGAGAGAGAGAGAGAGAACAATTAGTTGAAACTGTAACTGGCTATTAGAAGTACCCAGCTTTGCCCGGGGTAACCATGCAATGAAATGCGTGATCACGCCAGGAAAAGCTTTTCTTAGCTTCAAACGGACCGAGAAAAAATATTTTCATTTTATTTCTTCGGGTCGATTTTTTTAATAAATCTAAAAATTTTATCTAGTGAAAAATCCTGAATTCCAGCTTTGAGGTGTACATGAAAATGTCAAACCTCTGCTTGAGGTAGATATTGCTCAATGCTCATGACAGACAAACTATTCATTATATTAATATAGATGAGTTAAGGGTCCTGTGTTCGACTATTGGCATGGCCAAAAAAGTATAGTGGGTGAAATGTGGGTTAAACCTTTCACAGGGATGAATTAACGGCTTAGGGCTGGATGTTGTGGTTGTTCTAGATCTAAGTTAGTCTCTAAGTCGGGGGTCTATTCAGAGAGTGCACGTTAAATAAATCCAATAAACGAAAAAAAAAAATTATATATATATAATAATATAGATAAGTAGAAAAATGTATATAATAATATTAATTGAATTTAAAGCTAAACCTTATATTACATGACATATAAAATGATATTAAAACAATGTTGATCTGCAAAATAAATAAACTACCAGCTAATAAGCAGACGCATACGAATGTAGTTTAAGTGACGAAATTAATTGGAATCCAAATAATAAATAGTATAAAAGGAATTCAAAATAATTAAATGATAAAAATCAGAAAATATTGTATAAACTGAATTGCAAAGTACCCGCTCCGGTGATCGCATGGCTTATGGCATTACTCTCTTTGTCGATGATGGGATATAGAGGTTCAATTCCGGTCGGGTGTACTGAAGGTGGGTTTTTACCTAATTAGTTTTCTAATCTCCTTCCACGCAAATGCGGCTACACTTACTCTAAATGTGACCCTTCTCATTCCCACTCCATTAGAGTATTATCATATTTTCGTATAGCTTGAACAGATAGTAAGACGAAGTGATAAAAAATAATAATTAGAGATGAAAGTTTTTCGTTAAAATTATAAGATCATTAAATCCCAGAAGAACGGTCTGTATCGGTTAACGATTTTACTATAGTATTGACGTATTAACACATCTGGTTAACATCAGATCCGACGTTAGTTAAACATTCAACCACCTAGCGCTGTTATTGATACGTGAGTGTACGAAGAGAATTTGAATCACTGTTTTAACCGATATTAATTTATTGGAGTGCATTTAATAGTTTGAATTTATTCCCCCTTTAAAAAAACGGACAACTTTACATAAAAAATAAGGAAAATTACACTAAGACAATAAAGTGGATTTCTCAGGTGGTAGAAGGGATATTGTATAAAGTTAAACATGTAAGAATATAATTTATTCAGATTTTTAAAAATTATTTAGCACCGCGTCTTACTACCCGTTTGGGTTATACGCTTAAGTACTAATTACACTTATGGGTTAGGAATTGGGAAGGCTGAATATATAGGAAGTGAACCCGTATTTGCGTGGAGGTGGAGTGGAACACCATTTAGGAAAAACCACCCCCCAGTTCACCCGACCGAGATTTGAACCTTGATCTCCCCGTCCTCGGCAATCGAGCTCAACACGACTAGCGCGTTAGCTAACTACGCCACCGAGGCGGGTTATTCAGATTTAAAAAAAAGTTGATGTCGCTTCATGTATTAATATTTTTTTTTAATTGTGATGATACATTTCACCATTATTCAATAAATAATTTTTTTTATCACGGCGTCTTATTACCTCTTCAGGTTACACACATGTTTAATTATTCTAATGAGGCAGGGATGAGGTAATCTACCTTTATTCGCATGGAAGGAGCGTGGGAAACAATTTAGGAAATACCATCCTCAATAGACCCGACTGGGATTTGAACCACAATCTCTCCGTCATCAGCAGGCTATTCTAAAACGAGGGTGAAGCCTTTTAGACCATCGGGTCGGGTCACAGAATCGGGTAGTAATTAGTTAATACTTTCTATATTTAAAAATACGGTCTAGTCCTTTCGACAGTAAATTTATAAAGTTTCACACTGCCTAGTTTCGATTTTAAAAAGATCTTTTACATCATGAATGTGCTCAAAATGTTCAAATTTCATTAATTTTCTAAGGAGAAACCACAAATTTATAAAATGACAGTTTATTTCACCGACAATTTCTCAAATTTTACCAAATAAATTTTAATCTATTTGTTTAAACTACAATAATTAGTTAAATCTACAATTTTTCAAATTCTATGTAGCAAAACCTCAGAACTAGGAAATTATCCCCACAGTTCAACTGAACTGATTTAAATTTAATATTTTAAATTGAAACATGTATCGAGGATAAAATAATTGTTATTGATCTAGATTTTAGTAATCTAGAGCTTACGTTTCTAACCTATTAGGGTTACATTTGAGAGTTAAGGCGTTAAAAAAATTGTAGTCAGAAAAAAAAGAGAATATTTAAAAAAATCCGGCTTCGTTAGGTTCTGACCCGCGGTCTATACTTCCTAGGTGTGCAAATTTTCATCTTTCTAGGTCATCTAGGGGCTTCTGGAGTGTGTAGAAGAACACGTGCATTAGTAAATTAGGTATAGAGATAATTCTAGGTCAATGGCGCAGTTGGTATTATAATATTTTGTATTTCAAATTTTTAGTAACCATTTAAACTTATAAAATACAATAAAAGTTAGAGAAAATCCAGGACATCTGCTAATGCACGCCTTTTAAGAGTCATGAATTTTTTAGAACAAGTAGAACTTTTTTTTTTCCTAACTGTAAAATTCATAACTGAAAATAAAATATCAAAAAATGGAGTTATATATTTTATTTCTCCTTTACTATTAGACTATTTTTGGTGTCGTCTCGTCCAAGTGGTGTGTGTGTGTGTGTGTGTGTGTGTGTGTGTGTGTGTGTGTGTGTGTGTGTGTGTG
>CABFWO010002279.1:20190-38813 GCA_902155825.1 Timema genevievae
GTGTGTGTGCTTTTTGTGATTCGGGTCAGGAAACGTAGTAGAGGAAAGGCGCCAGGGGTTTTGGAATAGGAGCAGGGGTTTTTTTCGTGAAGGTTTGTGTACGTATTTCGGTGACTATTTCCCAAGGGATTGTGGGACGAGTGGGAGGGGGAGGAGGGGGAGGTAAAGTGTCCAGGGAACTGACTGGAGCTAAGAAACACCGGCAGTTTTTTTTTTAAAAAAAAGAACAAGTGTGGGAGGACAGGGTTTGTGTGAATGCTTGAGGGGAGGATTAGGGGGAGGGGTGAATGGAGGGATGTAAGGAGAATGAGGGGGAAGTAGTAAAAAATTGACGAAGAAATTGAGTTTCTCTCGAAACACCATAATCAAAATATTTTGCTTTTTTCTCCCCGCCGCGTATTATAGTGCTCCTTTAGGGTTACACTAATACATGAACTACGCTAATATAAAAGGGAAGAAGAAGGTAGCATTTTAGAGGAAACTCTACCATCAATGTAAGAAGAGCAGGGAACCATTTAGATAAAAAAAAAACACCTTCAGTAGACCCAACTGCGATGATCCGACTGCGAGTGACGTGTTAGACCACGTGACTATTGATTACATTCTGTGGGGGTATTTTAAAATCAAGAAATAATATTTCCTCTAGTGACGAAGCAAATATATGAAGGTAGAGTGTGTGGATCAAGAGGAAGAGGTAGGTCATGGCTAAATGTGGTATTCGAATGTGAAAAAAAGAGAAACCTTAAAAGTTTTAATAATAAAAGATAATATATAATTCAGTGTATGGATGTTGTTGAAGAGAAGGGAGTATGCAAGGATAGGAAAGTGTGGAGGAAGTTAGTGAGGATGGATTAAGTACGGAGTTTTTTTTTTGAGCTAATGCACAGTTTCTTACCTACCCCGTAAGGGAACGGTGTGATTGGGTATGTATGTATGTAACTATGTATGCATATATACTCCTATTATTACGCTGCTTGCATTGGTATGAAACCGGGCGTAAGTTATATTTAATATCCTTCAATATATGAACAACTTATTATTATTATCTAGTTCGTTTCCTTGTCCAAATTGAGTCCTTCAGCATGCCTTACCACTTGTCAGCATCTTCCTTTTTATATCCGGATATCATAATCTTTTTTTCCTTGTTTAAGGATCATCCGTCAGTTTCATTCGTCGTTTCTTCGTCCCTTTTTCCTTTCTATCTTACATTCTATGACAAATCAACAAGCATTTTTTTTTTCGTGTTATGACCTATGCAATTGGCCTTTCTTCGTAGAATCGCCTGCAGAATGGTTCGATTTTCATTTTGTCTTCTTAGAACTTCAACCAAATATGCTCGCTTTATCAACCGCTATTCTCCTCCAGCACCACACCTCAATGCTTTCCAAACATATATTCTTAGTTTTCCTCAAGGTACACGCTTCAGCTCCTTGCAAAGCAATGTTCCATATTATATACCCACTTAACCAGTTTCTTCCTCATCTATAGGTCCAGTTTGCTAGCTGGTAACATATTTTTATCATTATTATTTGAGGTATTTAACGTGAACTTTCTGAACTGACTGGTTATATAAGCACACGACTAATAAACTAACTTGGATCTAGATCAGACACAACACCCATCTCCTCAGGCTTCAATTCATCACTGTGAAAAGGGAAGTCTACATTCCGCAATGATGCATTTTTTGGCCATACCGAGAATTGAACCTGAGGTCCCCCCCCCAGAGCTCATTAGGTAGGCATGCTACCACCGGGTAGTAAGTTTTCAGACTTCTTCTTGTTGAAAGATTCTTGTACTATTACTATTTTATTTAGATAATCTCATATGTAACTGTTCCAACCGACTTGACTATATAATCTGAATGGTTGAGTAGAAGTTGAAAATCACACAAAACTTCATTTAGAAAAAAATCTATCCATTAATCTAGTAAATAAGTTCGGCGTAGGATAGTGACAGGGGCCTCCCCTAGAGTCTTCGGATCCATGCCAGGAATTCAAGGATAACCTGTAAACACGGACACATTTAAAAAAAAGGGCTCGATTTAGTTCATGATAATCGTAATGTGATCTGTTAGTTTTTTTCTGGCTAATTGAAGAATATAAGTTCTCACGAACTTCAAAGTGAAAATTCTGCAAAACTATAATTTAAAAACTAGTAGTATTAGAGTTAAGATGAGGAAGTGAAGGAGTGTGGAATAAAATCTAGTATGGTGAGGTGTGAATTGATAGTAATGACAAGGAAGAGGATAAGGCCTAGTAAATCTATAAAGTTGGATGGATTAGCGCTGAGAAAAGTACAGAAGGTAAAATATCTGGGAAATTTGATTGAAGCTAAAGGTAGAAGAAGGGAAGATCTAACGAGAAGAGGACAGCAGGGAGAGTTATTTTATAGGTGTGTAAGATACTAGATATGGAGATGAGAAGTGTCCTTTAATTGCAAGAAAGAGTTGTACAGAGCATACTTTGTACCCATTTTCAGAGATGCGGCAGAAACATGGACAGTGAATGTAAGAGAGACTAGGAAAGTGGAGGCCATGGGAGTGAAGTTTGTGAGGAACATCTTAGCTGTCACGAGGAGAAACAGGACAAGGAATGAAGTTATCTGGTGAGTAGAGGGAGTACAGTGAGTACTTGGCATGGTAGAGAAAGCAAGAGTGAGATGGTATGGTTAAGTAATGTGGATGGAGAAGGAGAGGATGCCAAACAGAATTATGGAAATTAAGTATTGTAATGATACTGTTTTGGACCCCTCTAGTATATTCAAAAAGTCATGGATGAAGTGTATTTTTTTCTTTAAAATACTGTATGTAAATCTAGCTTTTAGTACTTCATCCATGGAAAATCACGTTTTCAAAAATAATTTCAAACTAATGCGCTTCAAAACCAATTTTTTCTTTAAAACACCAACTCCGTCGTATTAGAAGAATTATGTGACACGTTGGCTCCCTCTATCCAATAGGAAGCCAGCCTGCACAATATCAGGTTGTCAAGAGTGTTTCCATTAGTTAGTTTTGACACTGGTAACAAGGGGTCCAAGGGGCAAGGGGTATGTCATATATAAGCAGCTTGTGTGGTAACTCAAATCTAGACAGTGTTAATAATATAGAGAAACACACAGAACATTGTAATATCACAAAAAAACTGTATCACTTAATATCGAATCTTCAGCATTATAGGTGCAATCATATAAATAGATCGTGTGCAAATTTAAAGATCTTATTTATTTCACACAAGTATAAAAATCAGAAATAATTATATAAAATAACCGCGTGCAGTGCGCAGCAATCCATCTACACGTCATCATCGTAATTCCCGATACCGTTATAATTATTGGTGCTCGATAACGAGGCAGTTATTAGACAATATAATAACCGTATCATCATAATTAACGCCCAATTCGCGGGAGAATTATGTCATATAAATCCGTATCTCCATATTATGTAGGAAGAATAGCATAAGGGAGGCCAAGAAAGAGATAGGAGGAGCAGATAACAAAAGTGTGCAAGTGAGAGGAGAATAATGGAAGAAATTAAATTTCGAAAGAATGGTGGAAGGATAGAGGAAGATGAAGACATTTTACTAAACAGACCCGGCCAAAGGTTGGAAACAATTGATGATGATTATGATGATGTGATGATGAATATTAGAATAGTGTTGTAACCCAAACCTGCACCGGTAGGCAAGTTGACTAAAGAATCATTCTCTTCTGGTGCCTCGACAAGTGATACCTACCGGATATACAGAGGGTGGTGCTTAATACAATTTACCTACACGCAAATACGGGTACATTTCACCCTAAATTATATGTTCATTAGTACTTAATTGGTGTAAATAAAGCAGTAAGACATGACTAAAAATAAATAAAAAGGGACTTAAGTGTTTTTTGTGACCCTTCCTTCACCTCTGACAAGATGTGTATTAATCACAACTTGTGAATGTGAGGAATGCCAGGCCTCCACCGTGGTTCGGATTCCACGTTAAACTGTAGGTCCTCCATTTCATCTCACAATCACCCTACCATTACACATTAGCGTAAGTGCGTATAACCCGAATGGGTAGTAAGACGCGGTGCTAATAATAATAATAATAANTCACCCTACCATTACACATTAGCGTAAGTGCGTATAACCCGAATGGGTAGTAAGACGCGGTGCTAATAATAATAATGTTTTTTGTGGTCCCCCCCCCCTCCTCTTTATGTCTTCCTTTATCCGCCAGAGCTTTACCACACTCCCGGTCAGGATTCAAACCCTAAATTCCCCCTTCACAGGCAAACCGGACCAGATGATCCTGACACTTAGGTTCGAGACTGTGATGCTCGTTAAAAATTACAACAGTTCCTAATTGCATAGAGATTAACACAAAGATGTTAACTGTTGTAGTTCAGATGAGCTTCATAGCCTCGGCTCTTTAGTACGCGTTGGTTTAGGTGTCGAACATAATGGTAAGTACGTGCTTAACCTTATCTCTCCCTCGACTATTTTATACATCCATTACTGTTTCCAGCCTGTGGCCTAGGTCAGTTTTTTTATTCAAGTCATATATTTTACGCTACCTGTCGTAGCTTCATATGCGTTATCATCTAACTTGAGACTAGGACAGGCACAACATCCAGTCCCCAGCCGTTAATGAGAGGGCAAACCCACATTTCACCAATGATAAATTTTTCGGTCACGCCAGGAATCAAACCCGTGGCCCTTAACTCAGCAAACAGACAGCTACTAATTGAGCTAAGGTGTCGGATCCCTTGACTATTTAAATAACAATTTTTTTTATTCCCCCTCATTTTCAAAAATTGAAACTAATCGAATCGTAACATTTTTTTGGATCCCTCCCAAGCGTTGTATTTTATTTGTATAGCTTTCTGTTTTCTTTATTGATTTTTTTTTTGTTTGATTCCAATCACACGAGTGTTGTGCAAGTAAACAAACCCCAGTGTAGTCCTATAAATTGACAGTATTCTGTAAGAACTACCTAAGTCAAAGCGCAACTTACTGGAAGACAAACAGAATTTCTCGAAGCGCAGAAATTGTAAGGGAACAAATTGGTAGCTTCCAATAATATATATATATATATATACACCCAATTTATTTTCTTAAGAAAGAAAAGGTTTAATGGTTCATCACTTTCATAAAACACAATATTTATTGTTTCAATTTAAAATCATATTCTTTTAACTTAGTACTCAGAAGTATATTAAGAATAAAGATACATCAAGGCCACTCAGATTTATGAAATTGTATGAACACCTGGATAAACATCAAGAGGCCATGGATAGATATGTGAAAAGAATATCGATATTTTCCTTTCGATACTAGTATTTTTACTCGTTTTTTTCGATACTCTTACTGATATTAGTAGTCACATTCTGGTATCTGATCATTATCGAAAGAAACCACTTTTTGTTATCTTCCCTCATGCTGGGATTAAATGTTTACTAGTTGGGAGTGTGGAAGAAGAACAAATGACACTATTTCTCTATTCTCACTCATTTTCTGCTCGACAAGCAAGAAGCAACTCTAGCGCTCAATCTCTTTTAGCTTATCATAGCTAGTAGCTGTTCTTTCATATTTGTTTATCAATACAGCCTGATACTTGACGGCGCGAGTACCGACCAGTCAACTACCCCCTCCTTCATCGATTAGCACGATCATCACAAATTAAACAAAATAATCTTTTGTAGTCAACTCAAAAGTCCCCCAAGCCAACGAAGCAGAAAAGTTTATATGCGTTTCGATACCGATAATTACTCTTATCGATACTTTTCTTTCAATACTAGTAAGGTATCGATACTTTTCTTCCGATATTTTTAATGAGTACAGTATCGATACTTTTCTTCCGATATTTTTAATGAGTACAGTATCGATACTTTTCTTTCGATACTAGTATGGTATCAATACTTTTCTTTCGATACTTTTAATGAGTAAAGTATCGATACTTTTCTTTAGATACTAGTATGGAATCGATACTTTTCTTTCGATACCACGTCCCTAGTTGTGGATTAGATCCCCGATGGACCCAGATATTCTGTGAAAGCAGTGGGTCTGGAACGGGGTCAAACTCATCCTCGTGATGACAAATGAGGAACTACTTGAATAAATACGTGGCAGCTCTGGTCTAGACAACCGAGATTAATGGCCAGATGTTTCATTGTGCTGATCACATGACACCCTATATTCAATAATGATGGCACTATCTTCGCTAACGTACATCGGCCACTCAGTCCATATGAGTTGACTCCATGGAGTTTTTACTTTCTATCGACACCTCGGAGAGAAAGTATTGTGATCGTAAAAAATCGAACTCAAGATTTTGATATAAATTAATATCGAGGTTTCATTACCCCCTATGAAACAAAAATGTGGTTTTTGCAATTCTGTCTGTCTGTACCTCGGGCTAGAGCCGAAACTGTTTTACCGATTGGGCTAAAACTTGGTCATAAGGTTCCTCACCACGGTATATTTGTAATTAGATACCGAACCCTAAATTTAAACGTAGTTTACTGAAGGGCAAAAAGAGAAAAGATAGGTTTTCTTAAAATTCGCTCTAACGATTTTGATTAAATTTTGTATTTAGACGCTGTTCATCATTATAAACAAGTTGACAACTCTAATTTTCTTATGAAAGTGACTTTGATGGTACTTTACATAGGGGAAAATTTTCCAATTTTCATCAATTCTCCGCATATATTTGAGATACAAAATATCTTATAGTTGCAAAATTGTGGTACTATTAAAGATATACATCTTTTGTTTGAAATTTAATTTAATAAAACAAATAATTTCTTAGCTATAAGCGAATATATATATATTTTTTTTTAAATTAAGGTCTTTGAAAATGAATTTGATTATTATGCTCTTTGGTGGACAAAGATGTTTCTCTTGTCTTAATTTTTCTATAACAGTGTTCCTAGTTACTAACGCCATAAGGTAAATAAAAGTGTATCATATTTAATTCATGATCTTTGGTGTAGTGTTTCTACAACAATGTATAGACCTATTATTTCGTTTCGCAAATCTTACGAGGTTTTAGTAGATGTCTTACACTATGAGACCCATATTTGGGAGGGGGTACTCCTTTAGACCTTAGCCAAAAAATTCCTCCCCAACCCCTTTCGGCCCCCTATTTTCCCAGACGCATCTTTGGAACCCCTGGGGTTAAGTTATGGGACCCATCTTCGGGTGTGATGTACCCCCTGATACACTATTCGAAAAAATCCTTCTCCAACCATAACTGGTCCCAACCCCTTCCCCCCCTGGCGCATCTGAGGAAAATTCCCCTAGTCCTTTCCAGTCCCTTTTATTATAATTTTTTTCCCCAATTTTTTACCTAAGTATTGCGCAATCTGCGTACTGGTTTGATAGTTAGTTGATATTATTACTAATCAAATATTTATGAGATTAATAAAGAAACATTTTAAATTCAAAGATATAATTGAAAACGGTAGAATTATTTAACTTCCTTTGTTTTATTGAAACTGGTTATATTGCAAAATGAGTTTGGGTATTTATCTTTCATACTGGTACGCGGGTATCAACGTTTTAGCTTTAAAACAAGTTCCTAACTAGTTGGACAGTCCTTTACAAAATCAAAAGTGCACGCCATCATGGTCTAACGCGCTACTCTCGTGTTAGACTAAACTGCGGAAGACGGGGAAATCAGAGTTCGATACCAGTCTGGTGCACTGAGGGGGGTTTTTACTAAGTGGTTTTCCATTCTCTTTTCATGCAAATATGAGTGCAATTCCTTTAAATTAATTCTTCCTAATCCCCAACATATTAGTGTTATTAGTACATAAGCGTATAACCCAAACGGGTAGTAAGACGTGGTGCGAGGAAAAAAAATATCTACCTATACACAAGGGCGTACAAAGTCAGGGATTGATAGAGGGGGGAGTATAGTAACATTTTCTAGCTAAACACCCTTACCCCCCCGCCAACCCTTACAAAAAATAGCTTGATGCCTACGCACTACCATCATATACAGTCTTTCATTTGGACACTGGCACGGTAAGCCCCCCTACCCTCATTTCCCCTTCTAACCCCCTCCATACACCCCCCTCCTAAACAGAAATGTTCTCATCTGGACTTCCACAAAGTTTACCGTTCCCTAAGCAACCTGACAGCTGGGATCCGCGTTTCTCATCGTAAATAATAAACTGGTCTTCCATCCGTCGCTAATTTTAGCGTTTGCACATTTCAAACTTTCATAGCGGAAGCCCCGAGACTGAAGTCGTTGAATACAATATCGCACCGCGTATGATTTTTAATTGTGGTTTGTGACGTACTGAATAAGTTTAGTTAGTAGAGATGCATTTTGAACAAAAAATATTACTCGTCAGTAAATAAATAAACCAACAAACAAATCAACCGAATAAAACGATGAGATATGATTAGGTTGATTTTTATATTTGTGCAACTCATTTTACTACCCGTCCGAGCTATTCACTAATTACATTAATGTATTTAAGAGCGTGCGTCACATGCCAATCTACTCTGTCGGCTAGAAATCGCAAATTTATACTAAAACTATTGCATGTGGATCGTTTCTGTTCAAACATTACTAGAGATAAGAGTTAAAATAAATGTTCCTAACACCAAACATTGTTGAAATATTAAATATTTGGATAAAACCTGCCAAAAAAAAGGGCTGTTTTTAACCATTTTAGAATGTCTTCACTGCTAAGCATTGTGCACTAATCTTCATTCTGTCATAATAGAGCTTTACTGTAGTTATTAACAATAAACTTTGTCGCTCTGTCCCCCATCATCACCGCGGAAAATGTCGAGTAATCATTCAAATACGAATGCATTGTACACATTTCTGGCCTTTATTGGCAATTTTTTTTTCTTTTAACTTCCGTACCTCACGTGAGCCGGGAGCTCGGTTGGGCCTTCTATGATGCACGCTCTTAAAGCACTAGGAACGTAGAATTTAAGCGAGACACGAGTGAATTTTCTTGTTGGAGTAGCAAGGGGGGGGGAGTAAAAAAATCCTACAGTTAAAACAGAACCTTTCTTTGGTTGGTTCATAAAGGGCAAATTACTTGAGACTTATTTAAACACTAGATACCAAAGATTCCAGTGGGATGTGTGTGGTGGACATAAACAGAAACATATGTGATTAATGATCACAAAACAAAGATACAGTGTTTCGGCTTCGAGCATAACTAAAATATATATTTTATTATGCTTTGAAGAGTTGTTTACTATTTGAATTATCTTTATTATACCTCAATTTTCACACGAATCGACTGACAGCCAAAAATAGTGACTAATATTTCACCTACTCATACGTCATATCTTGTGATCTGTAGCTGCCATTTATGATAGATATTATTAATAGCTTCTAGATAACATTGTTAATATTTAAAAAATTAATTTTGACCAAAAATAATACGTTTGTAGCCCGCTTTGGTGGCCGCATGATCTAAGACACTACTCTCACAATAGAATTGTCTGCCAATGATGGGGTGATCGAGGTTCGATACCGGTCGGGTGTACTGGGGTGGTATTTTACTAAATGGTTTTCCAGTTTCTGTTCACGCAAATGTAAATACTCTTCCTATAAATTCAACCTTCTTAATCCCTAAAGCGATTAGTGTAATTACTACATTAGCGTATAACCCTGACGGGTAGTAAGACACGGCGCAAAAAAAAAAACAAATATACATGGGTATTTTCTAAGAGGTGTTTTAAATATCCATTCGAGAGAAAATCAAGGTATAGCTACGTTTGATTGTTTTCTTAGGGAATCTTTATTTTAAGACTGTTTAGAGTAACAAGTGTGTTCTCAGCGTCAGACCACGTGACCACCGAAGTGGGTTATAAAAACAGTAATAATATATTTTTCTTAAATATAAAATATTTGAAACAAATGAAAATAATTTTGGGAATATCAGAACGGCAGGCTGGTAGAATCACTTTTCTCCCCCTTCTTCTTTTGAACATCAGTTTGCCTTCAGGGCGCCAGAGATCGGGCCTAGCAACACTTCCTGCCATATATATATATAGCACGTTCAGATTCTAGATCGCGTGAAATCGAATTCTGCGAAGGCCTTCCCATCTGGATTCAACTTGTATCACATCACAGAAACCCTTACATTTACTCATACCATCTTTTACCAGTTTTTTTCTCTCCACCCCCCCTTTCCTCTTCCCCCTACCCCCATATACTTTCTCCCTTTCACTATCTATGTTTCAATCCTCACCTGCGGAGACAAGAGAAATCACAAGAGAAAAGGAATAGAAAATAACCAATATATATTTTTACAATCCTGTTTGACGAGGGTGTAGAATTTTGATATTTTGTTTCTTTTCGGCTCTTTCAAAGCGAACGCCACAGCGTGTATGTCAAAAATTGTAAGCTTAGCTAGTATGTGTTGATACTTATATTATTTTTTGGCCGAATGTTATGTCTATATGTTGGTTCATACGTACTACATTAAAACCATTTTATTTAAAGAAACTCGGATGTGTGACTGGAATATCCAGGAATCTTCTCTATCCCTGCAATAAACCATGGGTGAAGAATGGGGTACGTTCGAGTTCCTCCACGAGAGGGTTGGAGGGTTGAGTTCCTCCACGAGTTCTGGTTTAGTCTCCAGTTCAAAATAGTTCCCTTAATTGCATAGATGAGTTCCTCCACTTGAGGGCTGGAGGGTTAAGTTCATCCACGAGTTCTGGTTTAGTCTCCAGTTCAAAATAGGTCCCTTAATTGCATAGCTGGGTTCCTCCACTTAAGGGGTGGAGGGCTGAGTTCCTCCATGACAAACCAAGGAAGTGATAAGCAGTCAGAATGAAATATCCAAATACAAACCTAGCTTTAAAAACTTCCATAATGTATATTAAGTAGTTATGGTTTTTATCCGAGCTAACTTAAAATGGGTGTTTCAGGGACGCTAAAAAAGGTCAGTGTTCTTGTAGGGTTTTTTTAGTAAAACATTTTTCTGGCCAAAATAAAACAAACTTGAAAGATATTAAATAAAACTGATTATATTACTATGTGAAGAAAATTAAACTATGTTTCTACTGAAGAAATATTTGATTTATTATGACAAAAAAAAAAGCTTTGTTAATATGGAAAAAAAACACTGCTTTTTCATAGCTATTCCTTACACGCAAACCTTAACCTAACCTTTCATTCATTAATAAATTTTGATTTTATTTAATTTTGTAATTTCCAAGGTGAAACTCGTCCTGTTCCTGTGGACTCCATGTTACGGAAGGGGGTTAATCGTCGATCTCCCTTCATCCCACACCTAATAAAAGTGGAGTAGCTAGACTATTGCACTCTTGACTTTTTATAATCCCTTCCTTGAGGAACTATGAGTACTATTGATATAGAACTTATTATCTCCACGGAGTGAAGCGAGATCCCCGGGGAAAAAAATGACCATATAAACATGGGAGGAATCCTGAATAGCTCAGCGGTAGAGCATTGGCATACTAAGCCAATGGTTCTGGGTTCAATTCCCGTGTCCGAGTATCATTTTTCAAATCTACATAATAATACCTACTAACCTAGTTCAAAACTATTTTGCGAAGCGGGTTGTATCCTAGCTTGACGCACCTTAGCACTTTAAGTGCTATCACATACTGTGAGGCCTCTATTTTATCTACTGATAACATTTCCCCTCTTCCTCTGACAAGTTTACACACTCACTATACTATTCGTGCCTTGAACACATTGACTTGGATTTTAAAATTACCTTTTTCTTGTTTCCTACTCTTAAATATACATATGTATGCTACCACGGACGTTTATAATATACATCCTGGCAGGATGTTGCTTACATAACATTTTTTCTAAGCAAGCTAATTAACCTAAATTGTAGATGATTTATAAAAAAAATACGTTTACCAAAAAAAAACTACTTAGAGATAAAAACAAAATTTGACATTGTAAAATTATTTTTAGGTTTATTTAAGAATGTATGGCTTTTGTTTCAACGTTGTATTTTTAAAACTCGCTGAATAAAACGTAAACGTAGCATGGGTAATCCCCTCTTGGCCTGTCGTGACGTCACAGGTAGGCAACATCCATAAATAACACTATAAACCGAACGGGTATTAAGATGCGGTGCTGGCATAAAAACTAATAACATAATAAAATGCTATCAATTTTGATAGCCAAAGAGTATCTTAATCTTTTCGCAAAGTTTCTTCCAATGTGAATTGAACTGTAGGACCTATTTTTTTTGGGTATCGGTAATCATTACAGGAGGTAAACAATAACCCAACGAACGTGCCATGCTACAAATATACAAACTGTGAATAATTCGTATCCCGGCGATGATCTAATTAAGGGCTCAAGTGTATATAGACTCAAGTTAAGTACCCACGTGATATCGGCACTTGCCCGGTCTCTTCAGTCACCATTGTGATTGTAGCCATTGACTTTCCGATCCCTCTCTACGAACCTCAACCAGGTGAGGAGAAGGGGGAGCCCCCGACAATGTGCCCATATTGAGACATTGTGACACAATTAATTTCCTGCCCCATTACATTGTCAATTAATGATTAGCGCCATCACATCACATCACATCACATCGCGTGCAAATGAGCCAACGAAGGGGGGGGGGGGGGAAATCAGACGGAATGAGAGTGACGTAACAATATGTGCGAGGCTTACCAATGTCATCTTACCTTTGCGTCGCCATGAATAGATTTAAAATATTTTACAAGTCATTATTTATTTAAATTAAATTGAATGTATTTACTAATATACGTGTCATTCTTTCTTTATGGTTTAAGTCATGGGGTTTATGGCAAATTCCAGCGGTAATTCAGACGTTTTGTGGTTTACGTGAGAATATACATATCACGAGTCTTATTAATATACTCCTAACACTTTTTTTGGGTCTTACATAGAGTCAATTCATTAACTGCTAACATAATTGTAACTAAAAATTTGTAACCTTTTATTTAATGACCCTTAAAATAAAGGTCTTTATTTTTTAAAAAAAAGTTGTGTGCATATGCGTCGGTTGATCTGGGTGACGATTATAAAAGAAATAACCAGGTTCGTACCTAGTTTCTAGATTGGGGTTTTTCTTGCAGTGAGTCGTGGTGAAGTCTCCAAATGTAATCTTCAATAATTGTTGTTTTCAGGAAGGGCGATAATACTCAGAGAGAATGAAATAGGATTCCTAGAAAAAAAACTAGCCATATTAACCAATATCTTTGACAGACGCCATGCTGTTCTAGACATGTCGGATTTAATTTACTAACATTTCCGCTAGCCCGCTTCGGTGGTCGCGTAATCTAACGCACTACTCTCGCAGTAGACTAGACTGCCGATGACGGAGAGCTCGAGGTTCGAATCTCGGTCGTGTGAAATGAGTGTTTAAAAAAATGGTTTTCCACTCTTCCTCCAAGCAAATGTGGGTACACTTCCTATAAATATAAACTTCCTCATACCTTAAACCATTATCGTAGTTAGTAAATAACCACAACAGGTAGTAAGACGCGGTGATAAAAAAAAACAATTTCCGTAATCCCCCAATAGGGAATTATTGACTCAGATACGATTATATGAGCGGTTCATTATGTTTAAGATAAATTGACAAAAAGATTTATCTTGTTCATATCACACATTGTAGTGTTAAAATTTTATTTTAATACCACGTCATACTATCCATTAGGGTTTAAAGCTTATGTACTAGTTACGCTATGTTTTAAAGTTGAGGAAGTTTGAATTTATAGGAAGTAAGTTATACCTGAATTTGCACGGAAAGATTGTGGGAAAATCATTTAGGGGAAAAAAACACCCTCAATGCACCCGACCGAGATCGAACCACGATCTCCCGGTCATCTGCCATTTATTATATTTCGAGAGTAGCGCCTTAGCACATGTGACCTCCGAAACGTGTAGTGACCGTTGATAGTCATAATTAACACCACACTTGATTTTTGTCTTTGCTGAAGATTGACGAGTTGTCTACCTCCAAGGTGCATACAGCGTCAACATTGACAGTCTCGCGGTGAAGTCATTTTGCGTCACCGACCCCAAGTTCAATACTTGGAAACACGTGTCTTGTCACACCCTACAACCTTTCTATTTTTTTACCTGGAGATCTTAAGGTGGAGTTGTAGGGGACGCGAGTAAAGGCTAGTGATTTTCAGTTTTTATAACAAAATATTATAACTGTTCAAAATAAATTTTTATTATTATTATTTAGCACCACGTCTTACTACCCGTTCGGGTTATACGCTTAAGTACTTATTACGCTAGTGAATTAGGAATTGGGAAGGTTGAATTTAGAGGAAGTGAACCTGCATTTGCTTGGAGGGAGAGTGGAAAACCATTTAGGAAAAACCACCCCCAGTTCACCCGACCGAGATTACAAACCTCAATCTCCCCGTCCTCGGTGGTCGAGCTCAACATGACTAGCGCGTTAGCAAACTAAGCCACCGAGGTGGGTTTCAAAGTAAATAAAATATTGCTCCAGTACAAGCATAGAGTTTAATTTTCTTCACGTGGTGATATCAACAGTTGTTGAATATCTGTCATGAGCATAGCGAAACTAAACGAGAAACTTTCTGTATTAAGAGAAAAAGTTGTCATTGATTTCCAGGACATTATTGATAAATATTCAAGAAATTTTGAGGTCACCATGTGAAGAAAAATAAGCTCTATGTTTGTACTGGAGCAATATTTCATTTATATTGAAGAAAAAAAAATTTTTTGCCATAAAAACTGTAAAAACACTGGATTGTTCTTGCAGCTCTTTCCATCCCACCTTAATAATCTCATATAGTTTAACTTAATCGGTGAATGTATTGACACCTTAAAGACAAGGTTTTCGATGTCATAAAAAGGGGGTTAGATCTTTAGAAAAAAAAAGTCTTGGTCTGTAGATTTGTACAAACCCCACAAGACATCTGAAAATTAATGTCGTTGAGTCTTGGGACAAGCTGGAAAGTTTACTTTAACGATATTTCGACTGGCAATGACTTGTAGCTTTTAGGTCACAGCGTTACGTCAATTAATTACATGAATTACTAAGGCGTCATAGTACATTCTACACGTTTCTTGGAAGTGAAACTCTAGTTAATTATTGAGTCATGGGAATAGAAAAATATCAAAGAAGATTTTTTCCTTCTCGGTCATCAAATTATTTAACACCCTATTAACAGTTTACTTTGTATTCAGACTAAAACTTTAATTCAAACAATTTTTTTTCTCTCTTACTGCCTACTATCAGTTTGGGTAATATGCATATATTAATTACGATGGTAAGATAGAGACGAGTAAGGCAGAACTTTAGAGAGAAACGTACCCTTATTTGCGTATGGAGAAAGTGAAAAACAATTTAGGAATAACTACCTAATTATACATGGCTGATCTCCTCATCCTCCACAATCTAGTCTTAACACGAGAATGATGAGTTAGACTATGCGACAACCGGTATGGGTACTAATAATTTAGACCAGCTTCGGTGTCCGCATGGTCTAAGGCGTAACTTTCTTAATAGACTAGACTGCCAATGATGGAGAGATTGGGGTTCAAATTCTATTAGGGTGTAGTGGGGAGTGGTATTTACTAAATGGTTTTCTACTCTTACTTTACGCGAATACGTGTACACTTTCTCTAAAGTCAACACTCCTCATCCCTAACACATTCACTTAGCTAGTACATATACGTATAACCCGAACGTGTAGTAATAAAAGGGGTTAAAGATTTTATTATAAGGAGAAACGGCTAATCAAATTTACTGTGTTTAATTTTGTATGACATTTTTATTTTATATAATAAATATTAACGCTTTTATATAAAAGTATTTGACTTACAATTAAGAACATTTTTGAGTTTTACACTCTTATCAAAATAAAGTATTGTAATAGGGAAATTTTTCGACGTAAAGATGAATCTTTACTTTTTTATGTGTGTTAGAACCCGAAATAGTGGATTTTACCATTCATGTCTATTCATCCATCGTTTGCCGGTCCATCTGTCCTTGATCAGAGATCTGAAACGGTCAGATGGATTTTGTTCAAACCTGATTAGATGCTACGGGGCAATTCTATCCCTCAAATTAAGGGTGGTTTACTGATGAGTTCTTTAACCACAAATTTTTCCAAAATGGTGTTAAACGATTTTGTTTAGATTTTGTATCTACAGATTTTTTCTTAAAAAATAACATTGCTTACTAATATTTTGAGTAATTATTCTTAAGGGGGTTGTTTATTGATTAGTAATTTTCGAAAATTTGAAATATTTTTGAAATCGTTCAAAAGATTTTGTTTGAAATGCATATCTGGGAAATGTTTACTAACACAAACAGAACTATACTGGTTTTTAGGGGGAAAATTGGTTTAAGGGTAGTACTGATGATATTTAAAAACAATTGAATATTTAAGGTTAGGTTAAAAATGGATATAATTTTTTTACTGTATAAATAATTATATATTTGTTTTTTTTCTAAAAAAACCTTTAATAGTAGTTTACTAATGACCAATTTTTTTAAATATCTACAATTTTGTGTCAAAATTTGTATTTGAAGATTATTTTGTATGATAATAAACTATATTTGTTGGTATTTCTAAAATACACATTAATTTAATGGCAGTATAATTAAGACAAATTTTAGGAAATTTTGAATATTTCAAAAATGCCCTTTAATATTGAGCTCAGAATGGGTATCTGGTAATAATTTTTCATAATAAATAAGATTTTTTTTTTATTTTTAGTTCAGTTATCAAATAGATTTTTTTTTCCAGCCTTATGAAATGTTTTGTACTATTGTGTCATACCATTTATTTTGAAAGTTTTTTTTTGTGTAGAACCCTATGATCATAATTTGATCACCCCGACTAAACAGTTAAGCCTAGTGATTAATATTGAGATTGATAAAATTTAAGGAACTGTACCAATATTCGCCTGGAAAGAAAATAAGAGAACATATTTCCTTTGGAATAATCTTGATGTATCCAGTCCCAGTACCCTCGAGTCGTAGTAAAGCACGCTAGCCTTAACAGTTAAACTGTTATAATTTAAGAAAATAGGGCTTGAAGGGGCATTTTATATCAATTTATTTTATACAATTATTATTATTATTATTATTATTATTATTATTATTATTATTATTATTATTAGCAGCACTGCGTCTTACTAGCCGTTCGGGTTGTACGCACTTACGCTAAAGTGTAATGGTAGGGTGATTGTGAAATGAAATGGAGGACCTACAGCTTAACGTGGGATCCGAACCACGGTGGAGGCCTGGCATTCCACACATTCCCAAGTTGTGATTAATACACGTCTTGTCAGAGGTGAAGGAAGGGTTTGGCAATCAGATAAATCTGTGCCGGGACCGAGGATGAACCCCGGACCCTCAGCACAGAAGTCTGACACCTTACCCCTAGAGCACCAGGTCACCTTTTAACAAATATAATAGAATGTAGGTTGGATGAAACTTTAAGATAGTCAAACTCATATTTCTCATAAAACGTTGAACAAATTAATTAATTAAATTGGTTATCATTATTTTTATCTTCTTAAGTCAACAACCCGATGGTTGATTTGATGCTAGCTCTATCCGTCCAATGCTGGTTAGTGTTGCCTACACTATCTGGTATAAATCCCAAGTATTAGGGAAGTTCAGGATGTGTGGTGGTACCCCGTTGCCTTATAAGCTGAATTTATATGAGCGAGCGTGAAAGGACCTACCAATTTGGCCGGGAAAGGTATTTTCGCATTTCTTCCAAGATTATTTTACATTCCACAATCAACATGGGACTGACCGCTTTACTTCCCCTCCGAGGGAAGTTGTGCTACTGATTTTTATCGCTAAGGAAGACTCCGTCGACCTTGGCTGGGTTTGAACCCATGAACAACGTGTCCTGAGGCGAGAACTTTACCCAAAACTACCGGGGTTGATTCTTATTCATCAAGTATTAATAATATATATCAAAAATTGGCAAATGTATATCACAGGACCTGGCGGATGAATACGTGAAAGTAGCTCTAGTAACTTTTCTAGTCATCAGATTAGGTTCTTTCTATGAAAATTGGCTTATACATACGTTCAACCCTTAGGGATATTAACTTCTTATTCTAAAGGGTAAGAAATAGTAGGGTAGCCTAGAGTAAATGTACCCGCATTAACAAGAAAAAGTGATGGGAATATCAAATTGATAAATCACATATTAAAAAAAATTATTCCCAAGTGAACCTGTCTGAGAATCGAAACTCAAAATCTCCATAACCATAAACCGTACATTTTTGTTTCAATCTAAGAAAATGTCACCATCACGATAAAACTAAACGAAAATGAAAAATTGGTCTTTTTCAGTACATCATCTAAAATGTCATCCTTATATTAAGTAAGGTTTTTTTTGGGTGGGAAGGGGTCAGTATTTTCTTGAGCTTTATTACGAGCAGGAATGTGGGTGTCAGAATCCATATAACGTAAGGTTTTTTAATCAACGTTTGATATGAGACAAAACTTTTTTTGTCAGAAAATATATTAATGATAAAATTTCACTTATATTTAATTTATTTTCTGTAACTGAAGTATTCTAAAATAAGATTTCACATCACTTCCTTTGTTACCAATCATTAAAAAAAAAAGTAAGAAAGATCGGGAAGGAAAAAAAAGGGGGGGGGGTTGATGTAAAACCT
>CABFWO010002279.1:38874-61302 GCA_902155825.1 Timema genevievae
GGTTGATGTAAAACCTGAAGATCCCCTACATGGGGGGGGGGAGGAAGGGATAAAAAATCATGTAACAAAGCCTTACGTAATATAAGGATGGCCTCATATAGGCCATAACTCACGGGTAGATGTGTTGATACGCTAATCCAAAGCTCTGGGACTTAATTTTTTTTACTACCTGTTTGTCAATTTTCAATTTTTCAAATTACACTTGTTTAAGTCCAAAATAATTTGAACCTTATAAAAAGTGCAAACATATTTTTTGTGACCAATACTACTATTATTTTAGTATATTATTAATGTAGTTTTATAGCTATTTATACTTCCATCAAGAGTGACAGCTTTAGATCATATGACTTGACGTATGGATATATTAATGCAATTTTATCAGTTTTGTTAATCTCAAAAGCGTTTCTTCTTATAACAATTTGACTGTACTTTATGTTTAACTTAAACTCAAGTACTTAAAAGACAAAATTGTAAGTTCTTAAACCAAGCTAATTATCAAACACTCATAAATAAGCCATTAAGTTTACTAGAAGGCATTTGTTATTCCATGCGTACACGCAATGCTCAGCTTGTGGCACACGATATTGCACAAAGCACTATCCAAACGTGGTATATTTCCTCTTCTTAATGGTATTTTCATAAATACACCTGCTTCGTTTATCATGTATGAATGTGAAAGATGTAATCATGGAGAACGTAAATCAATTTTATAGCTATACAAAATTACTATCTTCATTTAAGATTGATCAACATTTGATTAGTTTGATTATAGATGCTAGGTTTCTCCTTATCAATTTAGGTAAACTATATTTTGAAAATTACTTGGACAAACCGAGTTTTTAAGTAACATTTTTTTTAACCAAGAATGTAATTTTATGCTAGCAAATGTTTAAGCAAACATAGTTTAAATAAATACATATTATTTAGTCCTTCAAACTAAGTTCATCAAACTGAACAAATATTTCATAATTTAAATTACTTAAATGGGCAGTTGTGGAACATTTTCAACTGATAAAACTATATTATGGACACATTTTAATCAGTTTAATAGAATTTTATGAAACATACAAATATATTCCATAATTTTAAAACTATTCCCAAAAACTATATACCAAAACATTGGTAGACAATTCTGTTTATGGTCGTATTACATATTTATTTACAGAGATTTGGAGCCCCCTTAACCCTTTAAATACTAAACCCTCATTAAAACATTATTTGATTGATTAGCTACTGTTCATAGATGTAGAGCTATAGGATTAACTTTATAATAACCTTAAGATAAATTTAAAGTATTTTAATCATTCAATGTATTCTCAAATGTAAGTACACTCAATTTATACCGAAAGGTATAAAGCTTACCTTGCGTTATTCCACTATGGTACAGCTTATAGGATAAGACCATAGTGTAATCTATCAATGTAAGACTGATACCTTTAAGGGTGAACGGAGTGTTCATTAAATCTAGAATTTTTTTTAAATAATGAGGGTTGAAATAGTTCCCAAAACTTTTTCATTATTTGTCAAGTGTTTCAGGAGAAATCATATTTGCATGTTTAAACGTTTCTTTTAAACAGAAATACGATGGCAAACATACATTATTATACTACTATAAAGCCATATGGCTGACTCATATTCGCTTATGAAACTGGCCCATTCCATTTTGGTCTAGGTAGGTGTCGTCCTGTATTTAGTATCGACTCGCACTTGAGGCGTACTAAATCTGACTTTGAAACTGGCCCTATATCTGCCACACATTGTTAGAACTTATTAGATCGGGTAGTAATAGTTTTAAGTCTATTATAGAGATTCATTGAGTGTAAGAGTTGAAATGCATTTAACACGTTACACTACTAGAGTTTGTCAAGTTGTATTAATTTATTTACCACTGCTGTTTTCCCATCCACCTGTAATTCTAATGCGGTTAAATTTCAGCTAACTACCTTTCTAAGCACTGTTTTATAAATCATTAAATTCAGTAACCTTTGTTTTAAAATGTATTCACAATAAAACAATGTAAATCAAAAAGTCGAATGACATTTAAAAAATTAAACATTAGAAATATTAAATATTTACTAAAGAGATCGTTTTTATATTATATTTGAATTTTACGATGTGTTAAAAAATGTCTGTATATTCTCTCTTAAAAGATAAGTTTATCTCTATACTAAATAATCTGTTAAAAACATTTTGTTTACTAAAAGCCGTGGAAAATGTTCTACGGGACTGTACC
The DNA here is from genome assembly GCA_902155825.1 of Timema genevievae. Classification (NCBI taxonomy): domain Eukaryota; kingdom Metazoa; phylum Arthropoda; class Insecta; order Phasmatodea; family Timematidae; genus Timema; species Timema genevievae. Next base: position 41,108 of record CABFWO010002279.1, read on the forward strand.
AATAATGTGTTATTCACGAATAACAATTTGGGATCCTCCCTTTATTTTCCCGTATATATTTCGCGTCTAATTTCGACCGTGGAAAGTTATGCTATATTCGTTTTTCTCTTTCTTTCTTTCTTGTTTTCCTTTCGAAGAAGATCAGCGATGTATATATAAAAAGGAACTCTATCTTTAGGAGACAACCGGCTATGTGCCTACTATCCAGTCATGTTAACATTGGTACAAGAAATAACGCGAACTAAGAATTAAATGAGTAAACAAATGACATGACACAATCGTACATAATTTTTCAAATAATCTATTTAAAATTGTGACAAAATTTCCAAAAATCATTCATCATTAAAATACAGTAATTTTATATTTTTAGAAATGAACACATGTTTCTAGCTAAATCATAAGACACAATCCGCATATACACATTTCGAACACGTAGGCCTATATAAAACCCGTTTTCGGTAAATTTCAAATTTTTGAAAATCAATCATCAGTAAACTACTCTTATATGAATTTTTGCCAAAAATATTTATACAGTTTTGTTTGTTATCTCACACATTCTCCAAATATTTATTTTAAAGCAAAGCGTAGAGCAATATTAGCAAAATTTTGAATTTTCGTAAAAATAATCATTAGTTAACTTTCCTTAACCAAATTTCTCCATGAGAAAACCAATATACCGTGTTAAATTTAATATCAAATACTCTTCAGATATACATTTTAAACTAAAATGGGGTTGAAAATTTCGAATTTTCAAAAAACCATTCAATTGTAAAATATTCTTAATTTGAGGGTAAGAAAAAAATGTTAAAAATGCCATAATATATAGCCAAATAAATATCATATTTGAACCAAATCCTGTTAATAGTTTCGGCTCTAGCCACAGGTATGGAATGACAGTTACACAAAGAGATATACAAAGGAAAAGACAGAATAGTAAAACCAACTTTTTTGGTCCCGAAAGCACACATAACTTAGATTTCTCATGGTTCGGGGAAGAAAATTGTCATGATTAGGCTCACCCACTTCAGCGTCTTTCTATGAGATTCACTGCTAACAGAGGCTTTTAAGACATATTTATATAGGGAATACTTTGTGTACTATTAGTAATTTTACTTTAAAGCTATATTAAATTACGGAGTGGTTTATTTACCATTTAAAACATTACATTACATACAATACATAACATTACATATCCACTTCGATGGCCACGTGGTCTAACGTGCTACTCTCGCAGTGGACTAGAATGTCTCCATCGGGTTTACTGAGGGTGGTTTTTCCAAAACAGTTTTCCACTGATAACAAACTTCTTCTAATTATAGCCTTACTCTAGTACATAAGCGTATAAATCGGACGGGTAGTAATAATGAGTGGTGCTAAAAATAAAATCATCACATCACATACTGGAATTGATTATTTTCTATGGATTGAAAGCAAGGTCAAGCCATTTAGTATTTTACTAATTATTAAATATAATAGACAACTAAAATAGCCAAAATGTTCCCTAATTAGTTTATGCAAATTATATTAAACAGTTTAGTCGGTAATGGTAGTATATTATTGTTTAAAATATAGCCTACTATTTATTCATAGATAAAATAAAACCAGCAAGACATTGAAAAACTTATTTTTAAATACGTCATATAGACAAATGATTCATGATGATCACCTCTTTAATATATTTCTCATAAAGTTTTTATTAATTCTCTTTGGTGTGGACAAGAAGTAGTATTTTATTTTCTTAGACAATAGAACCAAAATATAAAATAAATAAAGTAAAACTTACGTCATGACTAAAACACATTAAAAAAACATTATATTCTTGCATCTGTTGGTATACATCCAAAATCACACTCATCATCGTATGAATAAAATACAATCCGTATTTCTGTAGCATCAAACTCTAGAACTCTAAAACAAAGAACCTTAGAAAGCTGAAACTTGTTTTACGTACTTAATCTCCATAGCATCATTCTTCAATCGAGCTATACCTAGCGAGTGTACGCCGTCTGTTGGCGAAGAAGTTGCAAAATTCCACTGACGGGTGGTACAACGAAACATCCGGCCGTTAATCTCAGTTTTATAGTTGGAGCCGCTACTTTTTATCATTCAGGTAGCTCTTCATTTGTCATCACAAGGCTGAGTTGACCCTGATCCAGACCCACTGCTTCACAGAAAAATCTAGAAGAGCCGGGAATGGAGCCCAGGACATCTGGGGCTGTAGCTAGGAAGAGGTGGTCGTGTACGTACTTAGGCGAACCTAAATATGTTATTACGAGTTTGACGACTTAAACCACGCGACCAGCTGTAACGGTAATATCAAGATTCAACGACATGGAAAGTAAAAACTTGGCATATTTACTTAGTCAAACACCACGCAGATTGTGCGTATAATTTCAAATTATATTTGGCTAGTCTGATGCCTGAGAACATGTGACCACAGGCATGGGAGATATTAAAACAAAAAAAAAAACAGAAAAATCAAATTTGGCATACGCACTTTGGGAAACCCTTTGGGTGTACACATAAGGCAATGTTTTGAAATTTTTACAGTAATTGTGAGCCTGATGACATTCACTGTGTGACCACCGATCTATAAACCACAAAAAATATAGAAAATGGAAACATTAAATTGGCCTACGTATTTATGATAACTTTAGTCTATTCTTTAAGATATATTGTGAGTCTAATGGCTTAAATCATTTGATCATTGCTGTGGGTCGCTTCAAAACCAAGGAGCGTAAGAATTGAAACATGACATAGGTATTTAGGAAAACATATGGATATGCAACATGGGTGGATTTTTAAAACTCTTCTATATAATGAAAGCCTGACGCCCTAGATCGCATAATCACAAGTGTGGGAAACCGCATAAACAGTAAACCTAGAAAGATAAAACTTGAAATGTACCTCAGTAAAATAAAGCTAAGGCTCCACGGAGCCGCACCGTACCGTTAAATTCCGGATAAATTCTATCCATGTTTTTAAATGCAGGCGGCTACACGATTTCACTCCTCTCAGCACCACACCGAAGTGGACGAATCGTGGAGAGATTATTCGTCGGCACTTTTAAGGTGCGTTGTGGTGCGCACCGTGTAGACACCAACACCCGAATATACGCAAGACAATTCTGGTGTCTTCGGAAATATCCGGTAGCTCCCGAGAATTTACACCAGGGCTATGAGGGGAAAAAACAGGGTTGTTTTTTAAAAAGCCCAACATAGTCGGGTTTATTGGGTTTTTTACAAGCAAAAAATTTTTGCCGGCAAAATAGATTTAAGAAAAAAGTCTCCAGTAGAAACAAAGTCCATTATTTTCTTCACGTGGCAATACCAACCGTTTTTGAATATCTGTCAAGGGTGTTTTGGAATTATATGACATCATTTTCTCTTCATTTAAAAGTTTCTCATCTAATGCCTCCATGCTCATGACGGATAATCAACAACTGTTAATATCACCATGTGAAGAAAATTAAACTCTATATTTGTACTAGAGCAATATTTATTTACTTTGATCTAAAAATGTTTTGTTATAAAAACTTTAAAAACATTGCAACTTACATCACCACCTTAATCCAGTAGGAATGAGGAAGGTGGAGTTTTAGAGGTGATTTACCACCATTTGCGTTAAGGATAAAGTGGCAAACCATTTAGGGGGAAAAAAAAACACCTCACTACACCCAATCATGATTCGAACCCGAATCTACCCTTCAATGGCATTCTAGTCAAACACGAGATCATGTGACCACTACTGTGGATTTTTTTAAAACACACAATATTTTTAAGAAATACCCGCCTCGGTGGCGTAGTTGGCTAACGCGCTAGTCTTGTTGAGCTCGACCGCCGAGGACGGGGAGATCGAGGTTCGAATCTCGATCGGTTGAACTGGGGGTGGTTTTTCCTAAATGGTTTTCCACTCTCCCTCCACGCAAATGTGGGTTCGCGTCCTCTAAATTCAACCCTCCCAATTCCTAATCCATTATCGTAATTAGTACTTAAGCGTATAACCTGAACGGGTAGTAAGACGCGGTGCTAAATATGGTTATTATTATTTTTAAGAAATATTGAAAAGACTACTTTGGTGCCTAAACAGACTCCTTAAGTAGCCTTATTTTATTTATTGTGTGAGGGTGATTTAAAAACAACCCATATTCTTTTCTTTTTTTTAATTCACCAACCTTTCAACGAATCCTTTACTCTACCGAGCGTTTTTCATGTCTTCAATCTTCACCGAAATGTTTCCAAGCCCTCTTTTATATAAACTTTTTTTTTTCCTTCTCGACCCCCTTTACCCCCTTATATTCTCTCTCACACCCCTCTGACATATTCGTAGCCTCTTTGGTTTCAATTCCATCCGCTCAGTGGCAAGTCATACAATTTTAATGTTAACTGCCATTTATACGTCCCTAGACAAAATATGCGGAACATTTTCTTCTTTTTTTTTTTCTGAAAGGATAAAATATATATATATTTATATAAAAGTGGCCAAAGAAAAACAACACAAGAAAATGGTAGAAGAAATAACACTTCCCTTTTATTTTATCTTTTTCTTCTTTTCTTTCAGAAGGTAAGTTAAACTAAACAGGGACAAAGCAAACTCAGCCAAGCTCACAGGTTTTTTTCTTCTTCTCTGCTTTCAAACCTTTATATTCTCTTTCTCTCTCTGAACTGAAAACGAGAGACTGCTAATGGAAAACCGATAACTTGAGGAGAGACTGCTAGAATTCCGTAAGTTTTCAGCCCCTTCCCACCCTTCCCACGCGGAGTGATACACATTTAGCTCTTCTTTGATGGTCTGAAAGTGGTCATTTACAGGTAATATACGCTAATCAAAGGAAATGACAATCTTCAACAGTCCTATTTTATTCGAAACCTTAGCATTATTTTTCCATCTATGTTTATGGTGATGAGTAAATATTTTTCTATTTGCATTATAATGGGAAGACTAGTTAAAAAGACTAGTTTTAAATTATTTATTGAACTCAACTCTATGATTACAGTTATTTAACATTAATGTCTTAGTGAGTTACGGAATTAGATATTAATAACGATAGCATTTTTTTGTGTGTGTGTTTTAATATAATTCAATTCGTCATCTTTAAATCTATTCTCAGTCTACCACATTGATTAGATTACGTATAAGATAGGGTCATAGTTTAGTTGGTAAAAGTAAAATGGTTTATTTTCAAGGTGGAGTTATATAATACACATTGCTATCACAAAACAAAAATAATTTAAAACAAAACTCCTTGGCGTCAGCCCGCAAACGAACCATATTGACCAAGCGGCCACCATCTGATGGCGAAGTTAGTTCCAATTTATGCGGATATAGGGTGTCATGTGGTCAGCAAAAATACTCCCTACGGCCATTAATCTCATTTTTCTAGAGCAGAGCCGCTACTTTTTTCATTCAATTAGCTCCTCATTTGTCTTCTTAAGGCTGAGATGACCTCGTTCCAGAACCACTGCTTTCACAGAAAATCTTAATGCACCGAGGACTTAACCCGAGACCTCTGGATCTGTATCAATGGTTCGGATCCCACGTTAAACTGTAGGTCCTCCATTTCATCTCACAATCACCCTACCATTACACATTAGCGTAAGTGCGTATAACCCAAACGGGTAGTAAGATGCAGTGATGATGATAATAATAATAATAATATAATAATAAATAGCTGTCTTAAGGGAAAAAACCTTTTTTACGAAAAACATTATCACTGTGTTCTTATATAATGACAGTAGAATAGCTTAAAAAAACTAAAACCTATAAAAAATGTAGTAAATATATATAAATATATATATATAGGATATGAATGTACAGGAATTAACTACCACGTGGGCTGACGCAGATTATTTATTTTTTATTACTTACTACCCGTTAAAGTTATACGTACTAGTTAAACAAATGGGTTAGGAATTGGGAAAGTTGAATATAGAGGAAGTGAATCCGCATTGGCGTGGAAGGAAAGTGGAAAAAATTAGGAAAAACCATTCCCAGTTCACCCAAGCGAGATTCGAAACTGGATCTCCCCATCCTCGGCAGTTTAGCTCAACAGGAAACTAGTGCGTTATTCAACTACGACACAGATGCGGGTCTGACGCGGAGTAGAGGTTTGCTTGCGTCTTGGTCGTGGAGATTCGGTTATTTGGCAATTCGGATAGTCGTGGTACAGATAGTCGTCATTCTATTGTAGCTAGCATAGTTTTGAAGAGGGGTTATGGATTCACTATTTATTAATTCCTTTTTTTATTTAAATTTAATTTTATATGTTTTATGATCAGTGTATCTTTGCAAAAGAACATGTTTCGCCTCTTAGGTAACGTCTAAATAAATTATTATTATTGGTTATAGCGTTTCCGTGCTCTACGTCTTAGTGTCCATCCACAGTATCCACATTTATTATATTTGAGGATTAAGGAGGAGAAATGTAGAATTAAAAAGAAATGTACTTGAATCGACGTGGAAGAAGAGTAAAACATTATTTTAGAATTAACACTCTCAATACAACCAACAAGGATTTAGACCCCGACCGAATTCTAATAGTACTATTTTATAAGTTATTCAATTGATTTTTTTAAAAAAACCACCACGCCTTACTACCCATTCCTGGTTGTATACATAGGTACTTTTTACACTAGTGAAGGGGACGAAGAAGGCTGAATGAAGAGGAAGTAAACCCACTTTTGAGTGGAGAGAGAATGTAAAAAATTTAGGGGGAAAAAACCCTCAGTATACTGGACCAGGATTTTAACACCGACCTCCTCGTCATTGGCAGTCTTGTCTATTGTGGGAGTGATGCTTTAGATCAGGGGTCTTCAACCAACGGGCAACTTGAGGCCCACCTTAACATTTTTTGCAGCCCATCGGCTCTATGAGACAAGGGAGAGATACCTATTCCGGGTGCATTCGAACATATTCGGGAGTGCTCGGACACAGTTGGGATTGCTTGGACATAGTCGAGAGTGTTGGAACATATTCGGGAGTGTTCGAACATAGTCGGGATTGTTCGGACATAGTCGGGATTGTTCGGACATAGTCGGGAGTGTTCGAACATATCCGGGAGTGTCCGAACATAGTCGGGAGTATCTGAACATAGTCGGGAATGTTCGGACATAGTCGGGAGTGCTCGGACATAGTCGGGAGTGCTCGGACATAGTCGGGAGTGTTTGGGCATAATCGGGAGTGTTCGGGCATAGTCGGGAGTGTTCGGGCATAGTCGAGAGTTTTCACGTTCCTTCATCACAGATGAGACACTCAGGACGCCAAAAGAAATAGAACCTATTAATAACGTTAAATCCTAATAATGTCGACACATTATTGCGAGCCAACAAGAGACAGAAACGTTGGCCTTTGGACCTTAAAAATTTGAAGAACCCTTACTTAGACTATTTGACCACCAAAGGGGGGTGATTAATTAATTAATTATGATTTTTAAAAGGTGATCCCCTTTTTTCTAAAACAATAATAAAATATAAAGTTACATCTATAAAGTCTGGTATCTAAAAAACCAAAAACAATTATTAAGTCATAGTTTTACCTAATAATATTTACGCGGCATATAATAATAATAATAATAATAATATTAAGCACCGCGTCTTACTACCACGCGGCATATAATCTCCTTTTTAAGCACGATCAAGTTTCCCCTTCTCCATCGCCACAATACTTCATCAACTTGAATAGCTTGTACGGTAGTTAACTAGCCTTCATTTCCCAAAGACNTAAACTTTATAAGAAAATTATAACCCTGACGCCGCTCGCAAATTTTCTCTCGCCAGTTTCTCGAGGTGAGGTAAACACAATAAAGTCATTCCTTTGTGTCGGGAGGAGTTTACTTAGTGCAAGTTTCATGACTGTTCGTGATCCGGATGGGAATACACCGTAGTTTGTAGAGAGAAAGAATGAGTGTGAGTGTGAGAGAGAAAGTGAGTTTATGTGAGGTTAGTGAGGAAAAGGAAAGGGGTAGCTTAGGTTGATTGAACATCAAACTTTGGTGGCGCTTAATCAATGAATTATCTAACAGAGTAAACACTATCGTAAATTTGGTATACACATTTTTACTTTCTCATATCAAGGGAAAGTATTGTAATCGTGAACATTTTTGACCTCGAGCTTATGATGAATGTTTACGTTTTATGTGTGACCGGACCCAAAAAAGAAAATGGATTTTATCATTCTGTTTGTTCTCGTGTATATCTATCTGTCTGTCCGTACCCAGGTATGTTTGTTCCTAGCCATAGATCTGAAACGGTTTGATAGGTTTTGTTCAAACTTGATGTCTAGATGTTAAAAAGGGCAATACTTCAGGATATTTTTTTTATTTCTAAAATTAAGGATATTCTGCTGATGAGTGATTTTTTAAATTCAAAATTGATCGAAAGTGGCTCAAATTAATTTGTTACACTGGGGCAGAGGGAGTGTCTAGTTCTCCCACTGGAGCAGAGGGGGAGTCGAGTTCATCTGATGGAGAGGAAGGGGTGTCAAGTTCCTGTACAGGAGGAAGAGGGTGTCGAGTTCCTCTACAGGAGGAAGAGGGTGTCGAGTTCCTCTACAGGAGGAAGAGGGTGTCGAGTTCCTATTACAGGGGGAAGCTGGTGTCGAGTTCCTCTACAGGGGAAGGGGTGTCGAGCTCCTCCACATGGGAAAGGGAGTGTCGAGTTCCTCCGCTGGGGAAGAAGGGCTGTCAAGTTCCTCCACCAGTGGGGATTGGGGTATCGAGTTCCTCCATTGCAGGAGGGGGTATATAGTTCCTCCAAGACAACTCATAAAGGAGTTTAAGTTATTAGGTAGTGAAATTGCCTATTACTAGCCTAGCTCTCAAACCTGCCATAATTTAGAATATAGGCTATATAATTATGGTTCCTACCCAACCTAACTTGACCTAACCTTTCATGCGTTAGTTAATTTTGAAATATCTTGCACGAAGCTTCTTCTGTCCCCGTGGACTTCTAGGCAACGCCAGAGAGTTACTACTTGATTCTTGCCTCCCCCGACAATTCCCGATAAAAGTGGAGTAACTAGGCTATTGCACTCCAACAACTTATAATAGCTTCCTTGAGGTGTTGTGGAGGAGCCATGCTACAACACTCGAACTACTCATAATAGCTTCCTTGAGGTGTCGTGGATGAACTAGGCTATAACTCTCTAACTACTTATAATAGCTTCCTTGAGGTGTCGTGGAGGAACTAGGCTATAACACTCGAACTACTCATAATAGCTTCCTTGAGGTGTCGTGGAGGAAGTATGAACCTCCTTATTATCATAGGTTAGATTTGTCACTATACTATAAAGCCACATTGATGACTCACTCACTCACTGACATTAATGTTTACCCACTTCCAGATGAGCTAGAAACTTGAAATTTGGCAAACTTCTAGCTTCTAGCTTGTAACCGACGGGAAAATTCCAAAAAGTTAAAAATTTGTATTTTAAGCCCATAAAAAAATTCTAAATTGCGGAGCAGCTTTAAAGTCAGTGTGGACCTTTCTTTGGAGGCATCTTGTGACTAAACAGTAAGACCTATCAAAAAACGAACTGCACCAGAGCTAGATTTTTGATTTTAGGTAAATCTTGCACATTTTCCACACATTTTTTAATTTTATGACACACTTATGGGACAGCTAGAATCATAAAATTGTAAAAATAAATCAACGTTAAAAACAACGCTGGAATTATATTAGTTTACATTCACTGGGGGTTTGGGGGCGGAGCCCACAACGAGCAAAGCTAGTTATTATTATAAAGCTACAATGTGTGATGTATTGACTCCACAGACGACGGACCACGATCCTACTAATTAGTAATGTCTACAGTGCGGTCTAGGACATTATTAGAGGGGGACTGGCGGAGGACAGCATATGTCTACTATGTTTCATAGACGATTTGACTTGTGCTGGGAATGTTTAGCGTGAAACACAAACCTACCGAGTCTAAAATTCAAGATCGCGACCATATAATTAATAGAAACCAGGGGAATTATTATTATCACCGAGTCTTACTACCCGTTCGGTTTATACGCACTTACACTAATGTGTAATGGTAGGGTGATTGTGAGATGAAATTGAGGACCTACAGTTTAACGTGGGATCCGAACCACGGTGAACCACGGTGGAGGCCTGGCATTCCTCACATTCACAAGTTGTGATTAATACACGTCCTGTCAGAGGTGAAGGAAGGGTTTGGCAATCGTATAAATCTGTGCCGGTACCTAGGATTGAACCCCGAACCCTTAGCACAGAAGTCTGACACCTTAGCTCTAGACCACCAGGTCACCACCCACCACCACCCACCACCACCAGGGGAGTTGTCCTGAAGATTTGATGCTACTTTTCCGTAAATAATTACATGCAAGTGTGAGCATAATATCCTCGTAGGTGGACACGCCGTCTAAACGTCAGGTTCTCTTTGTCCAGTCTCCTGGTGTTGTGGAGGCCAGGGTTAGAATTCTGGTCAGGTGAACTGAGGGTTTATTGACTCCCTCTAAACAAATTTGCATTTACTAGCCCATTAGTGTTATCAAATGGGGTTATTCCACACGAATAGACACAATGCTAACAAATTAATAGCTATATTTAGTTACAGGCCTAAGCTATTAACGCTATAACTTCTAATGAATGCTAATACTTACTTATCAAGCACACACTATTAACTCGCTATGACCAACAGGCTTGGAAACAAATGGGAGGAGATGGCCAGGGCTGTTACCATATTTAGGAACTCTTATTACATTAATGGCTTCTTATGTAATTATATACAATGGTTTTAAATTAGAGATGGGACGATACGAGTTTTTCGATTCCGATTCTCGATTTCGATTCTTAAATTTTTACCTCGATTCTTTGAAACTATACTCTTACCGGAACAGGCCTGAATTGAAGTGGGAACGGCCATATTGATTTATGTTAAAAGAAACCAATATGGTTGCCGTGATAGGTAAACTTTTTTACAAATTTGATTTTATTCTGGAAATTTATTAAATATTAATTAGACTTTTAAAACAGTTTTGCCCTTGCGCATTATAGTCGTGATTTTAATTTTTGTTTTAAAATTTTGAAATAAACTTAACCCATATTATTATTATTATTATTATTATTATTATTATTATTATTATTATTATTATTATTATTTAATTTGTGACAATAAAGTTTTAAAGCAATCGTAATATATTTCTTAACATAAGGTTGCTATATGTTAATATGGAGGTTTATTTATGATTTTTCTTGAAAACATTATGCTACCACGGTAAATATGTCTACATGTTGAAGAAAAACACCAATTTTTATGTTTTCAAATCAATCAATACTTCTATATGTTTTACTATATATAATATAATATAATATAATATAATATAATATAATATAATATAATATATGGAATAGTTAACGAAAAAATGCGTTACAAATGGCCTTTAATATTTGATATTCATTAGTCTCTTAATAAAGCATTCACGATTATTTACACGTATCTTTAGGAATCTAGGCATCAAGAATCAAGGTATTTTCTCGATTTTCGATCCTCTCGATACCCTTAAAAAATGATAGATATCGAGGAATTGAATTTCCTATCTCTAGTTTTAACACAAAGTAAACTTATAAATAATGTTTTCAAAACATTAGGAAGAATATTATAATTTATTAGAAAAATAATAAATAGCCAGCTTTGGTATAAGGCATCACTCTCCCACTAGACTAGATTGCCAATGATGGAGAGATCGGGGTTCGAATCTAGGTAGGGTGAACTGAGGATGGTTTTTCCTAAATGGTTTTCCAAACTACCTCCACCCAAATGCAGATATATATACTAAATTCAATCTTCCTCATACCTAGTACATTAGCGTAATTAGTACATAAGCGTATAGCCCGAACGAGTAGTAAGTCACGATGCTAAAAAAAACACTAAAAAGCTATGAATTCCGAACCGCACATAGTGATTAAATCTTCGAAAAGGACCTTATTATTAAATTCCTACTATACATTTGTGCGTTAGTTGGCTTATCATGCATGACATTAGTAATTTTTTATTATTTTTACTAAAAAAATGCTGTCCATGAAATTATAAAACAACTGTTAGCTTTTTTTTTTGCTAAAAAAAATAACAATTTTCATACTAATACCATTTTAATTATTTTTAGCTTCATTTTTTAAACGTTCATAAATAAAGGAAAAATCATGTAATTTTGCTAAAATTACACAAACTATACCGACGTATAGCTAGAATTTTTAGGTCTGAATATCTTTACCATTCAAGCCTTGATAGTGGTAGAAAACTTGTAGACGATCAGACCCTGTTCGACCACCTTGGAGAGGCTTTGGTTCAAATCTTATCGACTTTAATGTTAACCTGTCTTATTGCCCCTTAGCGCTTAACCCAAATAAAAAACGCCCTAACATAATAATGAAGAGAAAGTATAAATTTAGAGAAAAGTATGATATTTTACCCTTAAAACTAGCAAGTTTACCTTTAAAGGTTCCACTATGGCAAAGCTAATAATATAGGTTCATAGTGTAATCCATCAAGGGTAGACGGAATGTATACAAATTCACGTGAAGTTATAGTAGGAAACTATTAAGGAAATATATCTGCCAATATCTCGGAAACTGTTGGTTTTATAAAAATATATTTCCAATAAAGGTTTTTCATTTTTAATAGTACTACAACTTTTTATAACGATAAGTTATATCGTATCTCAAATAGTTGCGTAGATGTGGACCAAATGTTAAATTTAATGTTATGTAAACTATTAAGTACCATCAAAGCAGTTTCTAAGGGTAAATAAGAGTTGCTATTTTTTTATAATACTAAACAATAACAGGAAAATATGAAATTCAATCAAATTTAGTATAGCCTCTTTTCCCCCTTACGTAAGCTACCCTTAATTCCAAAAATCAATGTGAGGAACCTTACAGAAACCTTATATATCAAGTCTTAGCCCTACAGGTAGAACTATTCAGGCTCTAGTTCCAGTAACAGGCGGACAGAATTGCAAAAAAATTAGTTGTTGGCTCAGGTAGTCATGAAACGTCGACATCCATCAGAACCTAGAGTTAGATTTTTTTGGAAGATCACAATACTTTAAATCTCCAAGGGGTGCGAGAAATTAAAAAAATAATTAAATGTGTTTAATTTATTAATTAGATTATTGGTAAAATAGTTTACACACCTTTATATTGTTTGCGGTCTATTTCAAACCTAGTTTTTGCTTAAATTAAAAATAGATTTATCTATTCTGGGAGAAATATTGCAAAACAAAAACTCGTTATCTCTAATACCAACACAAAGACCCTACTTCCCCCCCAACCCCTCCAAAAAACACCTCGATTTCCAAAACTCTATACCCCCTTCCATCTACCTCTACACAAGTACACATAATGAAATACTTCTTCTCTATACTCCCGTCGGTCGTTGATCCCCTTGCTACGTTAATATTCATTGCACGTTACCAATCACAGTACGGCAATTACCAATGCTATTTACATGGAAATTTCCTACTCCTGAAACATTGCAATATCGTGGACCAACCTTCCGTGGCGCTTGCGTTCTAACTATCAAACAAAAAAAACACCACACAGGGAGGGTTGCGATAAAGCAATAGGTACAGCCGTCAACGGATGCAACGTGACTAGGTTCGATTCGCCTTTAGGACTAAAGTTGACTTTGGTGGTCTTTGGGTAAAGTGCTCGCCTCAGGACCCGATGATCGTGGGCACGTACCCAACCGGGGTCAAAGGATTTTTTTTTGAGCGATAAAAATCCGTAAAACAACTTCCTTCGGAGTGGAAAAGCCGTTGATCCCGTGTCGATTGTGGAATGTAAAAGAACCTTGGAAGTTATGGGAAAATATATTCACCAGCAAAACTGGTAGGTCCTTTCATGCTCGCTCATAAAAATTTGATGGTATAATCAGTCAATTTAGGAAGTTCACGTGAAAGTACCTCAAATAAACAAAAATGTAATGAGTGAAAATGTGTAAAAATATCATGGTGTTCTTTTTATCCCCACGTTTTGCAGCCCCGTTTGGGTTATGCGCATATATATATTAATTACGATAATATACTAGGAATGGGTGGGGTAAAATTTCGAGAGAGCATACCCTCATTAGCATGGAGTGACAGTGGAAAACCAATTGTAAAAAAAAAATTCTTAGTACACCTGACCAGGATTCGAACCCCGACCTCCCAGTCCAGTTTATTATGAGAATGTAGCATCAAACCACTCGACCACTGAAGCGGATGGACATTATTGTTGTTACTCTTATACGTAATAATATAATATTTAGCACCACGTCTTACTACCCGTTCGGGCTATACGCTTAAGTACTAATTACGCTAATGGACTAGGAATTGGGAGGGTTGAATTTAGAGGAAGTGAACCCGCATTGCGTGGAAAGAGAGTGGAAAACCATTTAGGAAACCCCCCAAGTTCACCCGATCGAGATTCGAACCTCGATCTCCCCGTCTTCGGTGGTTGAGCTCAACACGACTAGCGCGTTAGATAACTACGCCACCGAGGCGGGTCTTATACGAAAAGGTAGACTTATTAACTGGGGTCTATTGTTGTGTTGGCTATAGATATATTAGGGCATACTTGTATCAGCTGGTACGCTTACAAAGGCACCAGTCTCGTCTAGTACAGTTTTATCTGTAATAGGGGGTTGGGGTTTAAATCCCTACCCGGTGCGCTGAGGTGTTTTTACTTATCTAAATGACAACACGACCTTCCTACACGCAAATTTAGGTTCACTTCCACTAAACTATGCCTTCATAATCTTTTATCCTCATTGGTATTAACGTGCTGATATCCCGAAAGGCTAGTAAAACGCGAAGCCCAAAATATAGAAATGGTAACAAACAATCGTGCAAACTTTCAATGATATAGGTTTTCAGTGAAATATTCTAAAGTAGGTTTTCCTGTTTTTAGGTTCCAGGATAAAAGAATAATAAAAATTTTGAAAAAAATCTATCAAAACATTTCGGATCTAGGCCCAGGAACATACAGACATTGGGGGAAAGGATTTTTTTGTAAAATCCGGCTTTATAGGTTTGGAGGCACTTAAAACGTAGATATAATCATATTCTCAAGGTCAAAAATGTTCACGATTACAACACTTTCTCATCAGATGAGAACGTAAATAATAAAACACACATAAGAAAGAGGCAGCGCACTTTCAAAAGAACTTTGATTATTTCTCCTTAAAAGCTGTCCGAAGCTTACGCTAACCTATTTTAGGAAATAGATTTAAAGGAGTGAGTCTTAAGGGGATACATCATGATCGATAAATAAATGGCGTGTCTGGGCAACATCAATTTGTAGCTCCGTTTGAGGAGAGATTAGCCAGTACTAATGTACCGTGGCCTAGGGGATCCCCGAATGTAATAATCGTACATCCTTTCCGTGGAGGCTCTTTCCAGTCCCGATGAGACAAGGTGTTGATTGTAGTTAATATTACGTGGTAAAGGAAATGAAGATCTTAAACTAATTTAATCTTAATTAACCAAAACACTTGTGGCAATATAAATTATGTCCTTTTCGAGAAAAACTTCCCCGTAACAGTCGGGAATCGAGCCCGGGACTTCTAGGTCAGCAGCCAGGGGCTCTGACCACTATACCACAAGGCGGGCTAAGGGGCTATATCATGATTGATTATCCGGCAAAATTAAACACACGATAACACATGGACCAGAAATTGCATCAAAGTTTGGTTTTCTGCAGTATTCACTTGACAGCAACCTAGTTTGAGTTAATTTAAACATATTTTAATTTTTTTATCATTTGTTTAATTTTTATTTGTAAAGAATAGTATAAGACAATTTAATTTGTTCAAACTCAATTGTATTTTAATGAAGACTTCGTATTACCACACAAAGACGCCTGGTTAGAGATTTGTTACCTATGATACAGGGCAGGGATGGCAAATCTATGGCACGCGTGCCAATGGGGGACACCAACATAAGAAATTAAACAATAAATATCGCTTCTCACAATATATATATATATATACATTAAGTCTATGTAATTAATATCTATTTAATAAATCCTTAAACTTAGTGTTTAATAACTCTTGTGTTCAACTAAATAAAACGAAATAACAGAAATTTTTTTTATAAAAAGAATCAAAGTAGTTTAGTGGATAGTCAATGTACTGATATTTATTTTTAAAAAATTTCAAATCTAAACTCTTCTCGAGTTATTCATAGTGAGAGATAAAAAACGGCGTAGGAAAAAAAAACCTTCATTTTACAGTTTAGCTTAAATGTAATGGGAAGGTTTTCAATATTAGGAAGCGATGAGAAGCTTACCAACACCTTCTGAAAGACCCAGAAGTCAAATCCAGTTTGATCTGGAGCTTAATATTCGCACGATTTAAAATCAGGCAATTTTACATAAGTGTGTTTTTAGGAGCTGAAATACTCGCACTTAAATGGCTGTGGAGGTAATAATAATAATAATAATAATAATAATAATAATAATAATAAATAATAATAATGGATGTGTTTTATTTACTTGCATCCATAAAATAGCTTTAATTTATATTTTTATATTTATTTGGGATTATTACAACCATATTATTGCACTTAAAAAACTATCAACCTTTTTTTAAACTAACAGAGATATAAAACAAAAATAAATTTATAAATTATTTCTAAAATCCATCAAACAATAATTTAGCCTTAAGTGCTGAGAGAAAGACCACTTTTTTTTAGTTCAAGGGCACATTAGAACATAAAGCTGTATCTTTTCTCGAGGTCAAAAATGTTCACGATTACAATAATTTCTCCAAATGAGAAAATAATATAAAACGCTGACTTAATACGTAACAGATTTCTTCTTAACGGTGAGAGCCCACAAGCGAGCCATACCGACCAAGTGGCCGCCACCATTAGCGATGACAGTGCCTAACATTTGTGAATAGGGGGTGTCATGTGGTCATCACAACGAGCCCTCCAACCATTAATCTCAGTTTTCTAGACTATAGCTGATACTTCTTTGTTAAAGTATCTCCTAATTTGCCCTCATGAGGCCGAGTTTTACCCCGTTCCAGACCCACTGCTTCTCAGTTACATTTTTTTAGGCTCTAGGGATTGAACCCGGGACCTATGTACCTGTAGCCAGGAACTCTGACTACTAGACCACAGAGGCGGTCACGTAATATATTTAGTAATAAAAAAATGGATGTGATTATTTTGTACTAAAACTAGGAATATATAAATGTAGAATATGATTACATATTATGAATAAAAAGTTTATATAATCCAACTTAATATCGCATAAATAAGTTTCGTCAAAAGCAGGGGTCTCCAAACTTTTTGCTATACGGACCACATAATATATTTTACACATTTTTGCTGGCCAAAGTAACGTTCACCTGTTCAAGTAGCATTATTTTTTCCCTGAATACCTTGATGCACAAATAGATCATAAATCAAATTTGTTTCAACTTGCAAATTTAGATTCAAGTCATATGGCCAGTCACGTCTATAAAAAAAATTCCACTTTCCAAGGCCAGTCAGTGTTTTATAAAAGTGATTGACGTTGATTCTTCTCTGTGATAAATGAATCAATTTATATGTAATAAATTATATTTATAATAACTAGTCAATATAATTAATTTTAAAAAAAGTAGGTAACATCTTTCGGATTTTTCCTTTGATAAGCCTCTGCCGGAAGACTTGGAACTACCTAAAAATCGTCACAGTCAAGCCGTTCTGTTTAAGGTTTAAGGAATGGCGTCAGCGACTGAAAATGAGGGTTTGCAATTCCGACAACACTCTGGCTTGGTGTCATGGGGGGAAGCACTCTGGCTTGGTGTCATGGGGGGAAGCACTCTGGCTTGGTGTCATGGGGGGAAGCACTCTGGCTTGGTGTCATAGAGGGAAGCACTCTGGTTTGGTGTCATGGAGGGAAGCACTCTGGCTTGGTGTCATGGAGGGAAGCACTCTGGCTTGGTGTCATGGGGGGAAGCACTCTGGCTTGGTGTCATGGGGGGAAGCACTCTGGCTTGGTGTCATGGGGGGAAGCACTCTGGCTTGGTGTCATGGGGGGAAGCACTCTGGCTTGGTGTCATGGTGGGAAGCACTCTGGCTTGGTGTCGTTGGGGAAGCACTCTGGCTTGGTGTCATGGGGGGAAGCACTCTGGCTTGGTGTCATGGGGGGAAGCACTCTGGCTTGGTGTCATGGGGGGAAGCACTCTGGCTTGGTGTCATGGGGGGAAGCACTCTGGCTTGGTGTCGTGGGGGGAAGCACTCTGGCTTGGAAGGGATCGGATATAATCTTGTGGCGGGCCGGATATGGCCCGCAGGCTGTAGTTTCAAGACCCCTGATCTAAAAAAAAATCTGATTCTGTCTATCGGTTGTAATCCAACCAACACAATTATTAGGGTTCTATGGTTTTTTTTAAAAGCACACCCACACAAAGCTAGCCATCTATTTTGTGTTTGTTGGAATATTTTCAAACCACGTATTGTGGGTTGAATACCACTCTATTCTGCCAGTTTTATTTACAACACAAGGTATGCCACCGAATATTTGGCCCCGTTTTATATTTCAATTTATTTTACCTTCGCCACGTTTACTGGCGTGCACCACAAACTAATGGAGGTGCCAACAAATACGCCCCCTTCCCCGTTACAAACCAATTTTTACCACAAACTTTTTTTTCCTACCATTTTAAAATTGCTGGTGGACTCGTAATCACAGAACCATTGTTTGTAAAACGTGTAAAAATACTGAACAACAATTTCACGAATAACTATGAGTATTTCATTAATAAATTTGAAACTTATTTGTTAAAAGATAAAATGATTTTTTTTAGCACCGCGTCTTAAAACCCGGTCAGCTTATACGCTAATGTACTAATTACGCTAAAAGTCTTTGGGATTAGGTAGGTTATTTTGTGAATTCTGTAGGCCTAAATTACAAGTACTTGAATATTAATCATCCCTAACTGCTCTATATCCCTTTTAATGAACAATTGTCTAAAACAGTTCCAATTCAATGGGTGTGGTTTGGTTTTTTGATTTACATCAGAAGAATCCTGATCATATAATATATTTTTCTATTATTAGGAAGTTCCGTGTTTGTACAAGTACGCTACCATTTTTAAGTTGAGTCTTCCAACATTTCCTATAAGCAGCTTACTTTTTTTTTATATCCGGAAACCTTATCTTCTTTCCTTGTTTGAGGTCATCCATAAGTTACAATTTACTTTACATCCATTACTGTTTCCAGCCTGTGGTCTGGGTCAGTTTTTTATTCAAGCCATATATTATCCACTACCAGCTTGCTAGGCCATTCATACGCCTTAATAATCTAACTTAAGACTAGGACAGCCACAATATTCAGTACCCAGCCGTTTATTTATCACAATGAAAAGGGTAAACCCTCACCTCACCAATGATAAATATTCGGTCATGCTGGGAATCGAACCCGGGAAACTTATCTCAGTAGACAGATATGCTATCGACTCAGCTAAGATGTCTAATTCATCAGTTACAATTGCGTTCTTCAAGATCCCTTTTTTCCCTTTCACTTTACCCTATTTGGCATCACACAAAAACCCATTTCATAAAATAATAATACCCATCCAACGGGTATTTTTTTCCCCCGCATAGTCAATTTCAGAATGGTTTTATTTTCATTTACTCCTATTAAGAACTACTTCACTATTCACCCGATTTATCCACTCTATCTTATCTATTCTGCTCCTCCTAAGCTAATCGTGATCCCAGGATGAGGCTAAGGTCATAAGCACGGGGAACTGCTCAAGCTCTGTCTGTCTGTCCTACGCACTAGCGTTGTATCCAAGGCCGTAGTCATGGGGGTGTTTAGGGGGTTCAACCCCCCATCACAGAAATCTTATGAACAAAGTGTGTATATAGCTTTATTTATGGTTGAAACAATATCAAAATTAAGATACAAGTACAAATTAGGGGGTTGTGTTACCATAAAAAGCACTTCAGAGAGCTTTTAGAGGTGTTTAGTAACTATAATTGGTCCTAGCCTCCAGCAGTTAGGGGGTTATGTTGCCATAAAAACACTTCAAATAACTTCTAGAGGTGTTTAGTATCTATAGTTTTTCCTAGCCTTCAGCAGTTAGGAGGTTATGTTGCCATAAAAACACTTCAGATATCTTCTATAATTTTTTATCATTTAAAATTTTTTCTAGCCTCCGGTAATTGGGGCATAAGACCACCAACCCCCCCC
>CABFWO010002279.1:67148-82940 GCA_902155825.1 Timema genevievae
GGGGGGGGGATGGCTGGCGGGGGCGTGTGGGGGGGGGGGGGGTCCGTCACTGAATCACCCGCTACCACTAATCAAATTTTATGACTCGTATAGACACCGAGGTAATTTGGTGCAAAAACCGGAGAAAGAAATGAAACGGTTAACAGCTTTACTCGTACCGGCGATGTTATGAAATGTCACGCGAACTTTTCACTACGAGATTTAAATAAATTATCCCCTTCCCACCCACCATTTGTTTGTACAGTCTGATTTAGATATAAAGGATTTTTTTCTGACATCTATAAAAAACACTTTGTTTTAAAATCATCGCGTCTTATTACATGTTCAAGATTTACGCATGCATATTAATTACTCGAATGGGGTAGGGATGAGGAATTAAGCATTTCAAAGGCGATCTACCTTCATTTGCTTGGAGGGAGAGTGGGAAACCATTTAGGGAAAACCGCCCTCATTATATCCAAATAGAATTCGAACCGCAAGTTAGAAAACTGTGAAACTATTCGATTTAGAGGCCTCCCCTCATCTCTTTTATTTATTTTAAAACCTATCACTGGTCAAAGATCGCCATAGAGACGTTCAAATATTTCGAGATAAACTTTGACTTTCATCTTTAATCATTTCTTTCCTAGTAATTTAGTTTTTGGTTTTTTATTACATTAGTTTATATGGATTTATAAACCACTAACGGTGGATTTACCTAATTGATTGAAAAAACACACTCAAGACACCTGGTGGGGATTCTAACCCCGGTCTTCTTGTCACCAGCAGACCAGACTAGATGAATATGACGCTTATTCCGCGTGTTTACCACTGTTAGTGACGTACTTTGCTAAATGTTCTTAAAATTTACCTTCTTATTCTTATTATTAACAGTGAAACAAAATGTTAAAATAGTAATTTCCTTATTTTTATTTCGAGAAAAGCTTAGAGTTAATTTCGTTTCGCAGTTTCTTTCAAAGTCACGTCCGCCAGCCATGTTGTAATAGCATATTGTTGAAATCAAATTAATTTGATCATCCTATTAACCAAGATAATTTAATTAACTTTACAGAATTCATACTTTGAAGGTTATCAAGGAAAAACCTCCCTCTTTACATAAAAATTACCTGGCTCAGATGTAATAGGATCAGCATTTAAACAGCATCCACTTTTCTATTTAACGTCTCTCCGTATCAAAAGGGTAAAATAATTTGTTTTATGGTAGTCTTTCTAATCAAAATATTCAGTAATACGCCTAATTAGAATCCGTGTCGAATGTACTCCAAGAGAAAATTAATATTCTTAATTTTAATTTTAAAATATCATTGAATTAAATGTATTATTATAATTTTAATTAATTTAATAGAAAATATGTTTGCTTCCTATTTCTTAGCCCATAAACAAGAACAATAATTAATTATTAAAAAAGCACATAACAAAAGGATCCAGTCAGGGTTGAATCAAGGATCTCTAATGTCTAGAACTGTAGTAGTATACAGGCTATAAATATAGTATGATTTTGGTTGGGAGAACAGTAGAATCTAGTTACTAAATTTATTAAAATAATTTTAATATATACATACGTCAAGTCATTTTATCTCCAGCTGTCTCCTTTGATAGATATTATCAATACTTATAGAAAAACACAAATAATACAGTAAAATGTTATCAATGTTGGCCGCAAATAAGTATTTTTGAACTTTCTCTACTT
Source organism: Timema genevievae (assembly GCA_902155825.1). Classification (NCBI taxonomy): domain Eukaryota; kingdom Metazoa; phylum Arthropoda; class Insecta; order Phasmatodea; family Timematidae; genus Timema; species Timema genevievae. The sequence continues at coordinate 68,839 of CABFWO010002279.1, forward strand.
TTCTTCCAACAAAAATCAGGGTTTAAACACATGCTTGTTCTGAAAGTAGGTTTTTTATGTGTTTTATTTATAGCACCGTGTCTTACTATCCATTCGGATTATATGATTATGTACTAATTACGCTAATGGTTTTAGGTATTAGGAAAGGTATATTTAGAAGAAGTGTACCTGCATTTTTGTGAAGGGAAAGTGGAAAACCATTTTGGAAAAAACACCCTCAGTACACCCGACCGAGAATCGAACCTCAATCTACCCGTCATTAGCAGTCTAGTATACTGCGATAGTAGCGTATTATACCATGCGTTTATCGAGGTGGGTCGGACAGTAGTTGATAGTGAATTTATTTTTATAGCTTTTAGATTCCATCCCTAAATTGATAATGTATTTAGATCTACCCTTCACTCCCATAAATAGTGAAACCATTGATAGATTTATATTACAGAGAGTTTTAGGGATAGGATGAATTGAGGAGACATAATATAGGATAAAGGGGAGAAAGAAAAAATCAGTGAAGGGAGGATATATAAGGACATAAATCAAGAGATTCAATGTAATCGATTAAGATTTTAGAAATGATTGATTTAGAGTTGATTTATCAGTCAGTGGGGTTGAAAAAAAATTAAAAACAGCAAATCCATTTTAAAACTATCAATACAATTACTAACCTAACCTATAGTTTGTAGATACAAACTACAAAAATTGCTTCTCTTTCAGTGTAATTTCCAAAAAAAAGCGACAGAAAATGTAAGGTTTAGTGGGTCCCCCAGGATGGAAACTATGTCCTAAATAGAGCATATGAATAGAAATATGATCGCATAGCACAAAAGAATTAGGATTAAATTATGACTTAAGCTCATATTATTCCTAACGGGGTTATCTTAAAAATCCATGAACATGAAACATCACTTTTAAAAAAAAATATTTTTTTTTTGTCTTTCTTTTTTACAGTGTCCGTATAATTATGACCGCTAGGTGGGCTATGGACATGCCACAACATTACAATTTCTCACCCTCTCTGTTTCACTGTCCAAATTGTGATCTCGTATGTATAGTCCATTCGCCATAGGACTGACAGTTACCAAAAAGTTACCAGATTACTCTCACGTATACATTCACCAAACCATATGGTCTGCAAGACCATCAAGTTGTCATTTTTAGCAGTCAAAAATCTTTCAAAACATATTTTTTAAAAATTATTTATTTTAAACCAGTTTTAACATCTTCTCATAGATGTCAGATAATACCACTTCTATGGCAAATAGATTCTTATGTTTATATAGGCTAGTTTATCTTGATTTTGGTTGGAAGAACATTTTAGAAAATTCAAATTAATTTCTTTGCCCTCAACAATGATAACCTTTCACTAAATTATTATTGTTATTTTATAGGTATTGATAATATCTATCAAAAGTGATAGCTGCAAATAACATAACTTGAGGTATGGATATATAGAAATTATTTCGTAACTTAAGTATTTTTTTAGCACTGAGTCTCAATACCCGTGCGGGCCATATGCTTATCTACTAACTGCGCTAATGGTTTTAGGGATTTTTAAATTTATATTCAGAAGAAAATATACCCGCATTTGCGTGGAAAAGCCATTTTGGAGAAAAAAAGTCAGTACAGCCAACCGTATATTCAAACCTTTATCTCCCCGTCATTGGCAGTCTAGCCTACTTGAAGAGTAGCGTCTTAGACCATGAGGCCACCGAAGAGGGTCGGATACTGTTCTTAATACCAAAATCAGGTTTATAACGGCAGGATATAGACATACAGAACAACTCCCTAAGGCAGTGCACAGCGATATCGTTGTAGGTTTATGAGATATAACTTTGGTCTCGGTCTGAAATAAGTGTGCCCTGGATTAAAGATAAATATCATCTAGTTAATAATAAACTAATTATATTATTATTTTTTCATCACCGTGTCATACTAACCTCTTTAGGTTATACGCATATATTATGATTATCCTAATGAAGTAGGTAGGAGGAGTTTTAGAGGTAATATACCCACATTTGCGTGGAAAGATAGTGGTAAACTCTTTAGTGAAAACCACTCTAAATAGAACTGAACTAGATTCGAACCCTGATCTCCCAAGTCTTCAGAAGACCAGTCCGACACGAGAGTGACGTCTCAGATCACATTTAAATTTAAGTATGAAAAATGACCGTATATTTTCTACTCACCAAACTGCGGTAATTTCTCTTTGAGTGTGGGGACAGAACCAAAAATGGGACCGATGTATTTAGCTACATTTTATAATTTTCAATAATTTTGATGGCTCCAGATAACAATAATTCTATAAGAACGTAAGAGATGTAATCACACAGGACACGTATGGCTTGAATATCAATGTTGCACTATAAACAATGGGATGAAATGTGTCTGGATTAATATTTTTTGGAAAAATCTCAAAACCCCCACAGTTCCCTCCTCTTGTGTTTCCCAAACATACGCATTCACATATGCACTCACATTCCCGGTGAATTGGCGTAAAACATATCGATCAAGCGTATTAACTGTAAACATTAGTGATCACGTGCGAAGCTTGGGCTAGGATTAAAGCTGTCAGGTTGGTCGGCCTGCACCAAATTATCGTCGCTCAAGCGTCGTCGTTACTGGCTTAGAAGGGGGGTTTGGACCGTATCGACGTCCGTACTTTTCAACAGAGTGCTCTGTGAGCATCTCACGGTATGAATTATTAATTGCGAACCCGGTACTTTGGTGTTAAAGGGAGGGGATTTGGGGAGTTCTTCGAAGAAAGGGAAAGTCTTGTTGAAAGCTAATGTGAAATAAAGGAAGTGAAGAAATTGAAGGGATTTTTTTTTCTTACGTTGAGTGACTAAATTTATACGCAGCAGGAAAGATGGGAAATTTGTCTACTATAAGAAAATAAATATTAAAAATATTCTGGTTGGCATTTGGTATTAAAAATATGTTATTGCTTTTACCAATATTTTAAAATACATTAAGAATTTTTTAAGCCTGCTCAGTGTCTTAATACCCGTCCGGATTATTTGAATATTTACATCAATGGATTAGGAATTAAAAGGATATAATTTTAAAGGAAGTGTACTTATATTTACTTGAATAGAGAGAGTGGGAAACATTATTACATTATACTCAGCATATATTCGAACCACAACCTCTTCGTCACAGATGAACCAGACAATACGATACTCACGCCTTTATCTGAGTGCAAATTGGTGTAGTTTTTTTCTATCATTTTAGATTTTTTAAATGTTTAAATAATGATGGGTTTAAAAAAAATATGCTTAGAGAAAATAATTGGGAGCTACATTTTAAGTTGATAACAAGTTTACTCCATCAACATACTCTTAAATTGATACCTAAGCAGGTCACTAACAGAATGTCAGTTTTAAATGACAATTTTAATCACATTTGTTGATCTAGGTGGACTTGGGGTAAAGTGCTCCCTTCAGGACACGATGTTCATGGGTTTAAACCCAACTGGGGTCGACGGATCTTCCTTGAGCGATAAAAATACGTAGCATAACTTCCTTCGAGGTAGAAGTAAATTTGTCGTTTCCATTTCGATTGTGGCATGCAAATAGCCCTGGAAGGTATGTGGAGATACCTTTACCGGCAAAATTATTAGGACTTATCTCTCTCGCTCATAGAAATTCTCGTGTACTGATGTAATTGGTTGGTTCAAAAACTGGACGTGAAATACCGCAAATAGATAAAACAAAAACTTATTAAAGCTGTTAATTAAACTTTAAATGTTCGTATCATTGTCAAAAGATGTATTATATCTTAGGGAATTTTAAGGATTTACGAAAGCTAGATTAATTATGATGAAAGTTTCCACGATGAGTTAGGTCATATGGTTTCTTTTGATAACAGGATTACGATTAAAAGAAAATGGTATTCAATTAAAATTTGGAGGATAATATACCTTTATCTTCACATTCAATCAGCTATATTCATTAAAAGTTACAGGTGTGTAGACACAATTTTTGGGAATATTTTTCTTTTTAATGGTCTTATTTCAGTAATCTGCTGCATCATTGTTGAAATTGTATTATTTCTTGTCATGATACTATTAATTGAACGAAGTTGTATTCTAAGTGTGCTATTTTTGCACTTTTTTACTTTCTCGCTATCTTACAGGTAGATTGTGATCGTAAAAAAAATTGAACTCGAGATTTTGATGAATCTCGAGGTTTCATAACCCCCCCAAATCCGAAAAAGTTGTTTTTGAATTTCCATCTGTCTGTATATCTGTCTGTACCTCCAACTAAAGCCTAAATTATTTTACCGATCGGGCTAAAACTTGGTATCTAGGGTTTTCGTAGGGTTGCCCCGAGGGATTTTTGGAATTGGATATCCAACCCTAAATTTAAGGGTAGTTTAATGAAGGGCACAATGATAAAAAGTCGATTTTCTCGAAATTGGCTCAAACGATCTTGATTAAATTTCATTTCAAAACATTTAAAAATATTCCAAACAAAATGGCTACTCTCAATATTTCAGCAAAATTATTTTAAGGGCCTCAGTCTGATGGGTAAATTATAATTTTTGATCATATCTCCGTAACTCTTTGAGATATGAAATTACTTATCATTACAAATATGTAAATCAATTTATAATACAAATATTTTATGCGAAGCATATTTTTATAAAACCAATAACTTTCCAGCTTTACGAATATATATATATATTTCTTAATTTTTCGAACACTAAAGGTAAAGAATTGCGACCGTAAAAAAAACTAACATGAAATAAAATATCTAGTAAATATCAATATCACTAAAAAGAGACTACATTTCCCCTGAATGATATCTCCCTGGTCCCTTACCCACTAGCTTGATTAAAATGTACTTTATTCGGATGGGTAGCAATATGCGTTGCAAAATAAAAAGCTTAGAATATATTTTTTTTTAGCGCCACGTCTGACTACCCGTATGGGTTACACGCTTATGTACTAGTTACGCAAATGGTTATAGGGGTCAGGAAGGCTATATTTAGAGAAATTTTACCCGCATGTGCGTCGAGGGAAAGTGAAAAACTATTTGGTAAAAATCACACTCAGTACACCCGACTTAGATTCGAACCTCGATCTCCCCGTCATCTGCAGTCCAGTTTACTGAGAGAGTAACAGCTTAGACCACGCGGCCACCAAAGCGGGTTATAATAAAATAAATTTGTAGCCCGCAACACGCCATGAAATTGAGAATCTGGCCCTTCAACTAGTTTTTAGTTTGAGAACCACCACCTTAGACCATTCAACCACCGAAGTGGTCGACCTGCTTGTTACAATATAGACGGCCAATGACCCGTACAGTATCCTTGTGGTCAAACATGAGGAAATGGCTTAGTTCGCCACTTTACCGTCATGATCTGCGCCTTTTCTCAGCTAACCAAATGTGCTTCTGTCAGACCTAAGACTTACCGATTTGATACCATTGATCAATCCGCCCACGATGCTTCTACCCCTACTTAATCTCGCTATTTCATCCCTTATTCCACCTTCCACAGCCTCCCAGCCAAGGGGAGAAGAAGAATCCATCAAGGATTAAGATGGGACGGCTCCACTATTCCCTTGGTGTGGAAATATCCCGGAGAATTTGCATTTGACCTTCTCGCTATTTTGTCTGCGGTGACGTTGGTCATCTCTTACGAGATCTCCGTGAAAATAAATAAAGGGTATTATTTCTTAAAAGAAATATTACGTTCAACACCAATTTAAAAAAAAAATGTACACTCCGTTTATCATGAAAGATAACAAGCAATCTTACCTTGACGGACTATATATGACCCTATCATATAAGCTGCGCCGTATTCACTTATGTGGTCGAATGGTCTAAAGCGTCACTCTTGCAATAGACTGAACTTCCGATGTAGGGAACATCGGGGTTCAAGTCCCGGTCAGATGTACTGAAGGTAATTTTTGTTTAAACTGTTTTCTACTTTCTCTCCAAGAAAATGGTGATATACTTCCTCTAAACACAACCTTAATCAACTCTAACACATTAGCGCTAATAGTACATATATGTTTTTCTCAACTGATAGAGGGTTTTGAAATGTGGTTGTGGAGAAGAGTGGAGAGGGTTAAATGGATGCATAGGGTGAGGAATGAGGAAGAGTTGAGGAGGGTAAGAGAGAAAATGGGCCTAGTAAGGATGATAACGAAAAGAAAAACGTCTTGGTTGGGGCTACACACTACTTAAATATTGATTAATCAAGAGGATCATGAATAGGAAGATAGAAGGAAAAACAGAAAGAAGGAGGTTTGGAATGCTAACACTTGAGGAAAGGAAGAAGCTACAAAGCTACAAAATGATGAAAGAAGACGCTCAAGACCGAGGAAAATGGAAGATGTCTAGTTGATACCTATAACAGGACAGATACACAGAAGAAGGAGACGAAGAAGAGATAAGATTCAGGGATAGAAAAAATTAAAACGTCTACAAGTACTTTATAATCATGGACACATGGACAAAGTTGTCAATCTGATAAAATCTGGTTTGCTGGCGTCTGAGAGATGGAATGAGGCTATTTTACCCCTTGAATGGTTCTCCACTCCAACTTCAACAAAATATGGGTGCACTTAATATAAAGTCTAAATTCTATAATAAACATCCCTACCACAGCAGTTCAAATATTAGGATGTCTGAAACGGGTAGTAAGACTTGAAGCACGAAACTAAAAAAAATTCCACACAAGTCACTCGAACTACTTTTATGTATTCATTCGTCAGCTGGTATTTTCCGTGGCTGTCTCTTTTGAGAGATACATCAACGACGTTATAATAATAATAATAATAATAATAATAATGATAATGATAATGATAATGATAATAATAATGATAATAATAATAGCATGATATTTCTTTTCACCATGTCTTATTATCTATTCGTGCTTAACTAACTAAATATTGTATTAATATCGCTAAAGTGGTAAGGACTAGAAGTAGAATTATTTTGAAAATATGTACCCCCATTTTAGTGGAGGGAGAGTGGAATTTTTTTTTAGGAAAAAGCGCCCTCATAAATCTTTCCTGGGTTTGAAGCTAAACTTTGCCGTCACTGGCAAACCAAACATAGTAAGCGTAGAACACCTGGAAACTGGCATGAGTACAGGCAGTCCCCGTTGTACGCGGTCCCGCTTCACGCGGTTTAAAAAACAATAGTGAAAAAGGTCCTTGAAAGGTTTTTTATTTGAGCTGAGTTGCTAAATGTGTTAAAAGTGTTAACCGGTAAAGGGATGTCAGATGCTTTCCAAATGATCAATAATGCCTTAAGCTACTTTGAAAACAATGATCCTGATGAAACAATAAGTGTAAAAGTCAAAAGAAAAGTTGAACGTGTTATAAAGTGCTACCGTGAACTATATAACTCGAAGTTAAAATCCTCAACTCAACTGTCCATAAAAAATTTTTTTTTTTCACAAAACAGTGTTGTGTCAAATGAACAGGAAACAAGCTCTTCTGAGTCTACAGAAAATGTTGGTCACGAGTAATAATCTTAAAGGTAGTAAAAAACTGAATTTCTTTAATACATGTGTATGTACTAATACTTTACAGTAATTTTAATTTGGAAAAAACTACTGTACATACAGTACTGTATAGCTTTTTTTAACATAATAAACTCATTATGTACAATACTGATTTTGTTGTGTATTTCGTCAATATAATAAAATTAATTTTAATAACAAAACCGCTTGTTTTAATTACTAAAATCCTTTTTAACGTATACAGTACTGTAAGCCTACTTGATCACTATCAATACATACTAAGCTGTATGACTTTCTATTTGCCACTATCACGCTAGGCTATAAATAGTCCCCGTTATACGCAGTTTCGCTTTCGTGGGACTTTGCCGGAACGCATCTACCACTTATAACGGGGACTACCTGTAAGATATGTTTTTAGTTAATCTTTTAACATCGCATCTTACTACTTGTTCAGGTTATAAGCATACGTACTAATTATGTCAGTGTGTTAGGGATAATTAATGTTGAATTTAGAGAAATTGTACACGCGTTTGCGTGGAGGGAAAGTGTAAAAATAATTAGGAAAATCCACTGTCAATACACCCGACTGGTATTTGAACTCTGATTTCCCCGTCATCAGCAGTTTAATCTATTGAGATAGTAACGCCTTAGACCATGTGGCCACCAAAGTGGGTGGCATGGTTAGTAATGTAACTACATTTTTTAATGCTTGAGATAACCAATTGTTTGGATATGTTAAAATCTAACATCACACTCCATTTACAATTTAAGCCTATACATCAATCCTAGTTTCCGTTTATCTTAATATAGAATCACATTCACATTTCACTACGCCATTTACAAAGAGCAAAACTAATAAATGGAAAGCGTTTCGTAATCTACTAAATTACACGACCTCTTCTCTATAGTTTTTTTTTGTTTTCATTCTTCTTGCGGAGTCCGACCCCCAAAATGAACAACGCCACTGACCGTGAAACGAAAAGGTCATAACAGAAACAGAAGAAGGAGAAAGAGTAAGGACGATAAAGGTGGAAAATATCGAACCATCTGGTCACGAACATCCACCCACCTCCACCTCTCCAACTCTCACCCCAAATTCACCCTCTCCCCCTTTCCAAAACATTTCCAAACCAGGCCTCCCCCTCCTCCCGCCCAATCCAAAATACCGCTTCCTGCTTGCCCCCGTAATTATTTCATATCACATACATGCTCACGGCTTCCTACAGTGGTAATGTGATTGTGTACTTGTATACTTGCCTCGAAATAAGATGGGAGCTCTTATATTTATTTGAGGTATTTAACGTGCGATATCTAAACCGACTGATTATATTAGCACACGACTTAGAAACTAGCTTAAATCTAGAAAAGACACAACATCCGACCCCAGGACGTTATTTCAATATTGTGAAAGGGGATACCCACATTTCTCCCGTGATACATTTTTTGGCCACGCCAGGAACTGAACCCGGGATTGTTAGCTCAATAGACAAACACGCTATCAACCAAGCTAAGGAGTCGTACGGGTGGTCTCATAATAGCTTTATATAACATATTGATAAAGAATCAGTAGGTGACCTGGCGGTCTAGGGGTAAGGTGTCAGACTTCTGTGCTGGGGGTCCAGGGTTCAATCCTCGGTCCCGGCACAGATTTAGCTGATTACCAAACTCCTCCTTCACCTCTAACAAGATGTGTATTAATCACAACTTGTGAATGTGAGGAATGCCAGGCCTCCACCGTGGTTCGGATTACACGCTAAACTGTGGGTCCTCCATTTCATCTCACAATCACCCTAACATTGCACATTAGCGTAAGTGCGTACAAACCAAACGGGTAGTAAGACGTGGTGCTAATAGTAATAATAATAATGAATCTCTATATTAAATGTTACACACGATAGTCATACTATCGGTAAGATATTACCGCTATAAGGCACATATTTTTACTGTAATAGGCCTACTAAAGGAAACTATTATGTACTTTGAATTGTCAGAAAATATTTTTTTTCCAATTACGATTTGACTATACAAATCATATTCATCAACTTATGGCTGGGTCACTGAAACTTAATTTCAACCAAAATAACTCATAATCACAGTGATTATGAGATATTTTATTGAAATATACATAATTAATTAGATTGTATTCTAACTTTTATCAAAACAAGCTTAAAATTTTTGAAAGATCGAATTATATTTTGACGTGCATAATTTAATAGTCATCTTTCAAAATAACATTTCACTTTCGTTTTGTCAATATGTTTTTGGACACAAAAGTTTTTTTTTTAAATTGACAAATTACATTTGGACACCTTGAATTAAAAATAGGCCCCTTGTCTTAGTAAGCCACTGAGCTATTCAGAAGTCGTCACGCGCCCAAGCTAATTCGTCACTGATATTATAAATAAAAGTGGTAATTAGAGGTGGCTATAACCATAATAAACAATCTATAATAGCTTGGCCATTTATTTTAATCCATATTATAAACAATAGTTCACATCTTATTATAAAAAGACGGTATCTCAACAAATTTAACACACAGGTTTTTTTACTTTATATGCATTCTAACATATAAAATATTTTTAGCAAAATTTCAGAATTCTTAAAATATTATTAATAAATTAAAATCATTAAACAAACACACTGTACACACAGGAACAAATTTTCACCATGCTTTGAAAGATAGTGGTTTCTTTAACGTGTTTCTTTTCTGGTTTAATATTCTATCATCATTGATTTATTCTTCTCATACATAATTTAAAACAACAGTTTTTTTTCTTTTCTTTTTCTAATCCCGAAAGCAAAAGTTTCTTGACAAAAAAAAAAAGCTAAAGAAACTTTGAAAGTCTGAGTAATGCGAAACCGATGAAATGAAAGAACAACTTTTTGTTTTGAAAAAAACAAAAAAACTCTGCGTGGAGATCTAATGAGCAATAGGGTGAACTTAAGGTGACTATAGTTAAGGAATTATAGATAGTTTAAACAAACAAAAGTGTATTTAGAGAAGTGTAATTTGCTATCGTAACAACAATTACTCTACATCTACATATTCCATTTGTGCATGACGTTATTATCTAAGATTTTTTTAAGTATTTAACGTTCACCCTCTGAACAGAATTATTATATCAGTACAAGACTTACAAACTAACTTAAATCTAGAACAAACAAAACACGCTCTCCTCAGTCATTAACTCATCATTGTGAAAAGGGAAAGTTAATAGTTAACACATTTTTTGACCAAGCCGGGAATCGAACCTGGCAAGCTTGTTCCCGTATAGAGTCACGCTATCAACTGAACTAAGGTGTCATACATTTAATTAGTTAGTTTTTATCTGGTATGATGACATAATCAGTCTTTTATAAAATGCAGTTTAAATACACTCAATAAATAATATTAAAAACAAGCTAATAGTTACAAATGCATGCAATTGAGATAAGAACCCTGGAGTTGAGCACTTTGGCACGGGTAGTTTGACGTGTTTAAAGTCCAGGCCCAACAAAATTAAATATCTTGATACTCCTCTATTTTGAAATAGTGTTTGAAATGAGAAATGTTTGCTATTTTATAGACATCCTCGTATACAAGCTCATATAAACATTCTATTCCGCCTGAAGGGACATTTGTCCATGGTGTAGTATTTATATTTCTTACAATACCTTCCTTTATTTCCCTTGTCACTCTCTTTCTTCTTATTCATCTATCCTTCTCAACTACGTGGAACATTCGTTTGCTATGGTCATGTGTATAATTTTTTTTTGTATCTATTGTAATATTCTGGGACCTATTTCCGTGGCCGCATGGATATATATTAATTCATCACAGCTTGGTGTAAGGCCTAGTACGCAATTAGAAGCATCTTATTAGAAACCGTGTTTTCAAGCATGTTAATCTTTTTACCAAAATGTTTTTTTAGTGTTTTCTGAAAGTTTGCAAACACTTTTTTGTGTTTCATTTGTTTTTTACCAAAGAAGAAACACTGTGTCTTGTCCTCCGATTCAAATGGGCTACAAGAAACAAAGTCTGCACGTCTGGACGTTTTTGCCAAAAAATTGTCGTCAGCAAACAATGTGGCCCAGGCCAGTAGTTCACTACCCGAGGCCAATCTATAAAACAACTTCTAAACCTCTTAAGAGACATGCGCGTGAAGTTAAGAGTTACAGTTCTGTCAAAACTTATTTGATTAGTATGAACCATTCGATGAACTTTAAGAACCCATCATCGTTTTAATATTCTCTGTCTTCTAGAACAGTCCATAGGTACGTACAAAGCATAAGCAATACACCCAATATCATTGCTGAGGGAATTGCAGTCTTAGGATGAAAAGCTTTATCTTCGCCCTCTCTTAGTTCACTGTTGCCAAATCTCTTCGTTTTCAGATATGTTGATAGTTAGTGTGCTGGGGTGGGAAAAAAAAGCTAATGGCAAACTCTATTAACCAGTTTTCCGAAACTTGTATTATATTTGAGAGAAGATTGACCCCTCAAAAACGAAAACATGACAACGTTGTTTTCCAATAGTAGCCATGCAGTTCCCTCAGCGATGATATCCAGTATAGTAGCATTCTCTCTGGCAGACATATTGTACTCAACGTAATTTCGGACGGGAAACCATATCTCATCATCATGAGGTATGAACGGAAAACAATGTTTCATCATCGTGAAGTCTGAATGGGAAACAGTGTTTTACCATTGTGAAGTCCAAATGAGATACAATGTTTCATCATCGTGAAGTCTGAATGGCAAACAGTGTTTTACCATTGTGAAGTCCAAATGAGATACAATGTTTCATCATCGTGAAGTGTGAATGGGAAACAGTGTTTTACCATTGTGAAGTCCAAATGAGATACAATGTTTCATCATCGTGAAGTCTGAATGAGAAACAGTGTTTTACCATTGTGAAGTCCAAATGAGATACAATGTTTCATCATCGTGAAGTCTGAATGGCAAACAGTGTTTTACCATATGTGAAGTCCAAATGAGATGTTTCATCATCGTGAAGTGTGAACGGGAACAATGTTTCATCATCGTGAAGTGTGAACGGGAACAATGTTTCATCATTGTGAAGTCTGAACGGGAAACAATGTTTCATAATTTTGAAGTCTGAACGGGAAACAATGGATGTTCAAATGTTTGCAAACTGTTTTTTTATGTGGTTTTGAGCAACAAAAAACCTTTCGGAAACATCGGGAAACAATGTTTCCAAGGGAGTTCAAGTCTTTGGTCTAACAAAGCCAAAACAATCCACAAAACCAGATAAATTAAAGCAACGTGGCCTTCATCTATCTAGATCTTCCAACTTCAGCGTGCTATTCTCTCTCACCATATTCCATCTTCGTTTCCCCTTTGTACTCTGAATTGTAGGACATCAGCAGTGAACATTCTGGTAGGGAGCATTATCGAGAAACGGGCTGTATAGAAAATAGAACAATGAAAGACTTACCTGAAGAATGTAGCTTTATTGAATGAGAAGCTAGGTGCTTGTAAGCCATCTTTCTTGATGCTCTCTTTTTTTTTCTCTATGATCAATATTCATCCCCAAACTCAACATTTCACACTACGAAACCATTAAATCAAGGACAGTGAATACATAAATACATCAACCAAAGGCAACGACCAACTAAACGCGCTTTCGGTGGCCGCGTGGTCTAACGTGATAGTCTCGGAGTAGACTAGACCGCCGATGACGGGGAGATAGATGTTTACTGTGCACTGGGGGGTGGTTTTTCAAAAATGTTTTTTAACTATCTCTCTCTACGTAAATGTTGGTATACTTCCTCTTAATATAACCTTCCTTCCAAGACTAGGACAGACACAACATTCAATCCCCAGCCGTTAATCTATCAATGTGAAAGGTTATAAACCCACATTTCATGCCATGCCAGGAATCGAACCCGGGACCCTTAGTTCAATAGACAGACACGCTACCGACTGAGCTAAGGTGTCGGACTTAATCCTTAACATCACTAGCGTAATTAGTTTATCAGTGTATAGCCTGAACGGGTAGAAAGACATGGTGTTTAAAAAAGCTAACTAAAATTAAGTACTTAAAACCAGTGCCGTCTTAGCGGCATTCTAAGTCTCACGGCAAAGCAATGCACTGGGCCCCTACCAGCCGTACTCACCCACAGGAATAAAAATGTAAGAAATAAAATTAAACCTATAGATTTTATAATTTCACGGTACTTTAAATAATGATTTTTATACTAAATCAATGACTAAATATAAATAAACATGCTGTATATAAAGTGAGGATTATTCAACACATCCTTCAACAATATACATAAAAAAAAACTAAAGAAACACAACCGTGGGGCCCTTATAATTGTGGGGTCCCCTGGGTACTGCGCAGTGTGCCCATGCCTAAAGATGGCACTGTTTAAAACGCACAAAACCTGTTGTTTCTTGAATGGTCGTAGGGAGAATTTATTATTTGGGGTAGGGGGTTTTCAAAATCGTTTGTTTATGACATACTGTTAAGACTTGATACTAAACCCTGAGAAATAAGAGCATTGCTAGTTCGTACAGTACGGGTGTAACTATATTTGAGGAGAAAGGGGGGGGGGGCAACTAACAAAAAAGTTTTTTGGGACTTTTCCCCCATCCTCTCCCTCAGTTAACGTTAGAAC
>CABFWO010002279.1:93899-128785 GCA_902155825.1 Timema genevievae
GGGAGGGAGGGAGGGACAGAGTTTAACGCTACTTTTGGAGTTGGGGACAGGATTTCCACCTTCTAACTACACTGGTTACACGTGAATATGTTAGTGTTTTTTTTTTTTCCGTGCTTCTTAATATCCGGCCGGATTAAATCGAATATTCTATTTCACTGGTGTATAGGAAGGTAAAAACAGAGAATGTGTACCCACGTTTGGCTAAAGGACGAGTAAGAAAACATTTAGTAAAAAAAAAACCACCCACAGCTTACCCAGCTGGAATTTGAACCTTGAACTCCCATCACCGTCACCAGCAAACCAGACTCTGACGTCTTGTCCGCTTATTCACCGACACGGGTATTACAAAGATCATTTAATATTATAGAATTAAAATATAAATAAATAGCAGGTTTTATTATCACTTAAAACGTACTTATATGTTGACTTTGGTGGTCTTGTGGTAAAGTTATGACCTCATGACTAGAAGTTCGCGGGTTCAAATCTGGATGAGGCCGATGGATTTTAATTCTAGCTATGTTTTGTTGAAAACGATATTAAAAAATATCTTAACAAATTTATCAAGTTGGCCTTAATGCAGGATTTATAAATGCCTGCAACTTGTCTCATTGCTCTACTATGAAACACCCTTGGAAGGCATAATGCGAGATAACTATCAAGTAAAATATGAAGGGGACTTTTTGTTTAGCTTGAATAATTACAGTGCGTCTAAGGCAACGGGAAATCACTGCACTTATTCACGACATCCCTAGTAAATATCCTTTCTCCCAAATGTTGCGGGTGGGCGGCACTAACCAGCTGAAAGTCTTGAGTGCGTGCGCTGCCTCGGATGGATGAGGAAGAAAATCAGGACCACTCTTCGGATTGAAAACTCTCATGCACTATTATTTGAATACTCTACATATTTTGGAGACAGAAAATACATTTTATATTTTTCCGGTGCACACGAATTGCAGAACAACTAATCCAAGCTCGGTAATACCTTTATATGAACTGTGGAGTGGTAATTAAATTCATAATGACATTTGTTCAAAATGGAACATAGAGGTTAGTTTAGCTTAGGTTAGGTTAGGTTAAATTATGTTAGGTTAGGTTAGGCTAGATTATTTTAGGTTAGGTTAGTGGTTAGGAATTGAATGGGATTACAGGTTGTTCCACAATTCGTGTGGACCGACTGACAGGAATACTTTATTTCACAATTAGAGTGCGGCCTATTTTTCTATGGAGTCTATGGATATATAAGCCCCTTTAATCTTAACCCCGTTGGTCTGAAATTTCAGATAACCCTAACACGATTTCAGGATAGTGGGGAAAAAGTTCTGAGTCTCATGTGATATATTTTATTGAAAACATGTTCAAAGCTAAAAGTAGAATTTTGAGAAACAATGATAGTAATTATTGATAGCCCTATTTAACGTTTACAAGTTGTAGTTGGCACGATGTGTTGTTATTTAACTGAAAATAACTACAGTAATATATATATGTATTGTAAATGTAAATCTACAGTATACAGTATACAGATGTATAAACTACGGAAGTGCTAAGAAAAGCAAATGAGTAAAGGAAAGTTGGGAAAGGTATACAGCAAATAAGAGTTAATCTGGTAGGACATAAACTGATACATAATAGTTTGACGAAGATAATTATAGAACAAGATTTGGAAGGGATACATTCAAGAGGGGGATAAAGACAGAATTAAGTACATGAATTAGATAGCGGGCGATGTGGGCCGAAGAAAGTACAAAGATGTAAAATAATTGGCCGAGGATAGACAAAATTGTAAGCTCCAGCAAACTTATACAAACATTGATGACCTAATGATGATATGTTATTTAAATTATTGGAAATGTTACTGACGTGAGAAAGTGAACACGTGGTCACCCTGCAGAGCAGTATTTATTGTCCCGCTTAATCCTCAACCTCATCCTCATAATCATAAACTGTTTGCAGCCGGTGACCGGGCCAGTTTAGTAAAATGCCCCCAACTTGCTCTATCTTTCCACCATTCTTTCTCCTTTAATTACTTACATTATTCTCCTCTCACTTGCACAATTTCTGTTATATGCTCCTACCATCTCTTTCTTGGCTTCCCTTATGGTCTTTTTTTCCTACATACTTAATTTTTCATCATTTTCTTTGGCATCCTCTCTTTTCCCATCCTAATTTTCGATAGTCCAAACAGTCTTAGGCCTTAATTAATTTTTATTAATGAGGATTTACAGTAGTTAAATAATATAATCTATATATTTAAGTTGGCCTAGTATTTTTATATTATGTATAAACAATTTAAAAACAAAGAAGAAACAGAAATACTCTTGACTTTTTTCTAGCACCGATTAAAAACGTGTCAAATCGAGATTGTCAGCCATCTAATCGAGATCCCCCCCATCTATTGTTATCACAGCCAGTCTCTCCCATTCCATCCCCGCGTCCTACATCCACCCTCAACGAACCACGAGACAGCATCCGCAGCAAGATTCCATCAGCACATGGTCCTGAGATCATACCTCGGCCATTCAAGAGCGAGTAAACCCTACGCTCCAGCCCGCTAGTGAGAACTTCTTGGGACCGAAAGGGGTTAGAGGGGAAGAGGAGTTGAGTTTGATAGCACGTGGGAGAAGGGAGGTGGGTGGGAGGCTTGGATTTTAACACTTGAGCGTGATGTAATCCAATTAGTTTTTGTGAGGGGGGCGGGGGCGGGGGAGAGGGTTAGCAGTACCCGAGCCACTTTATGGAGAATGGAAAGGGTGTGGGTGGCTTTTGGTGGTACTAACGAACCCTCTCTATATCCCTTCCTTCATCTTGACGCTTATTTTATTCGGCCTCTACTAGTTTCTCCAAGCGAGTTTTTTTTTCTTTCTAGTCGACTCTTTAAAAACCTGGTCTTATTTCTTATCTTCCTTCTAATACTCGTATCCGAGTTGTCAGACTGGTCATTGTCGTTGTCAAGACTTGAATACATTTCTCTGGTACTCGTACTCTTCCAACCAGTGAGGATCATTTCATTTCTCACCCCACACGTCCTTCTAAGGAAACTCTTGCGCACTCGAATGTTGCTCAATCTTGTGACAGCCAGACGAGTGAAACTGTTTCAGTTCACATATTGTTTATCCACTCTCCTATTTGAAGTAGTGCCGTTGAAGTTTAAGGAAATGTTGTACATGGCGTACTTTGTACCCTTTGTCACACAAGCAGCAGAAACATGGACAGTGAATGTAAGAAAGACTAGGAAAGAGGAGGGTATATG
Source organism: Timema genevievae (assembly GCA_902155825.1). Classification (NCBI taxonomy): domain Eukaryota; kingdom Metazoa; phylum Arthropoda; class Insecta; order Phasmatodea; family Timematidae; genus Timema; species Timema genevievae. The sequence continues at coordinate 97,147 of CABFWO010002279.1, forward strand.
AATGAAGTTTGTGAGAAGAATGTTAGCTGTCAAGAGGAGAACCGGGATAAGGAATAAAGATATCTGGGAAAGAGTGGGACTAGAAGAAGTATATGGGAGGAAGGTATGGGCATGTAATGAGGACGGAGAAGGAGGGAATCTAAAAAGGAAATGATGGAAATGAAATGTTTAGGGAAAATACTGCAAAGGGAGACCAAGAAACAGATGGTAGGAGTAGATAAGGAAGTTGTGAAACGGACTTTTACTGCTCAAGAAAAAATCCACCAACCTCGCTCTGGGTTTGAATTAAATACCACTTATACATAGAGCTCTTCAATCATAGTCTGATTTTGATAAAAAAAATAACTATTTTTACAGTTATAAAAGTTACTAAAACCTATTTACATATACTCATAAGTCAAATCATGTGTTATTCAGCTGTCATTTTGGATATATACCTTCCATTACCATAAAATAAAGTCAATAACATAGTAGAATGTTATTCATACTGTCCACAAAATAATATGCTAGTATTTTTAAAAGGTTCTCCTTAACAAAACAATTCCAAAGTGGTTATATTTTTCTACTTTCAAGCAAATGATGTACATTTCCTCCTAATTTGCTTCCGTCTAATCACGTGTCACTTTGATCAACCTGTTAGTAAAATATTGCTAAAAAAATTTACAATTAAAGTCCTAAACTAATACAGAAAGTGAGCTACTCTCCTTTATTAGGACCAGTAGTTTTCCAAATATTTTTAAAGAGTGATGTGTGAATATATTTATATTTTGTAGTTGATATGAGTGTACAAATTGTAATATAGAGCGTGTGGCGGGAGTAAAATCGATACAAAGCAGGTCTTGAAACTGATGATTGGAAAACCCTAAAATAGCTCTACAACGGGTTTGTTCAAAAAAAGCACGCTTTTCCAAAATTTTAGCTTTTGATCACGAAATATCCCTTCACTTGAATAGATTATGGTATAAATAAATACTATGTAGTTAAAAATTGATTTTTTTGCACCACTTCTTAATACCCATTCGAGTAAACGCTTATGTACTTAACACGCTAATAGCTTTTAATTATTATGAAGGCTATGTTTAGAGAAAGTGTACCCAAATGTTGGTGGAGGGATAGTTGAAAACAATTTTTGGTAAAACCACACTCAATACACCCGACCGAGACTCGACCCTCGATATCTTCGTCATGGGCAGTCTTGACCATTACGAGAGTAGCGCCTTAGACTATGCGGCCACCGAAGCAGGTTTTCCTTTGCTCAATCAGTACGTTTAGTACAAGGTTTAACAGTTTAACTTAAGAAAGGTGTTTTGGATTGAGGTTTTTCTATGTTTGCAGCTTCTCACCACCAATTAGGGCCATCCACACATATACACTAATGGGTTAGTGATCGGGAAGGTATAATTTAAATGAAGTGCACCCACATATGCGTGGAGGTAGGGTGGATTTTCTTAGGAAAACCCACCCTTAGTACACCTGACCAAGATTTGAACCTTGTTCTTTCTGTCATCAGGAGTCTTGGCTATTGCGAGACCATGTGACCACCGAAGTGCGTCATCAAAATTTTTTATTCGTATCATTTGCTTTAATAAAAGTTTAATTTGACTGTTTAATCTATGGGATAGGTATAAAAAGAGTATAAGCGTGGAGAGAGAACAGTTAAACTAAAGTGCTAAATCAAAATATAAAATCGCCTCCAATACACCCGGAATATATTTGAACCCTAGCTCAGACAATGGTAATCCAGCCTGTTACGGCTCTGACGCCTGCAACAACATGGCCACTGGTGCCGGTTTGAGAGGAAATTCATCCCCATAAGTTTGTCACCGAAATCAATGGGTTTAAATCCCTTTAGGAAAAACTATCCTAAATTCAACCAACCGTGATTCAATTCTCGAGCTCTTCAATCAACCTTTACTCAGTGCAATTAGAGCTTAAGGCGGCCGCCTCAGTCAGCAAGAAAGTATCAATCGTTCTCAGGCCAAACGGCTTAAAATACTTTTCTGAAGCTACTTCTCTATTCTGTCCAAGCTTGTACTCCTTTTCACCCTCCACATAAAAATACCCTTTGTCGTGTTGGTAAGCAAAAAGGGTAAATACAACTAAGAAACTTCTTATCTCAAGATAAAGAAGAAAGCTCACTGCTAAATCTAAAATTTCTTGAAATGATCTGAAGTGAGCCTATACAAGAATTACTAGGATTAATATTGAGCCCCTTTTTTTTATCAAACTTAGTCTCATAACTCCTCAAATACGATTAAATTTTTTTTAATGAAATATTGTAACATTTTCACACATTGTTTCTATTAATAAAACTCAATCCATAGGGTTGATAAACAAAAGAGTCCTGTTGGAATCCTTCGACTTTATTTTGGCGTGAACCATATTTTGAAATAACGGCGGTGGTGAAATAACGAGGGTGATGTTTCCAACAATTTTTTTCCACTCTCCCTCCACGCAAATGTGGTTGAACTTCCGACAAATATAACTTTCCTAATCCCTAAGAGCATAAGTGTAGCTATAATTAGTACATAAGCGTAAAGCCCAAACGGGTAGTAAGACGTGATGCTAAACAATATCCATAACTATATCTTTTCATAGGGTATTAAGTAATGTAATATCTCGTATTGGTTGACAACAAGCACTATAAAATTATGTGATCGTTTCGAGGACAAACTTTTGGGAAGAGTGTTTTTTCTCAATAAAATACACATATCCATTCATACATTACATATGAGCCTTAGATTATTACTATTACATAATACTGTAACAAGTTTAGTTTCTGACAGCGGGACTGGCCCACTTCTTGTTGTTCACCCTAACTGCTCTCTCTGTTCTTTCTTTCTTCATCCTTGTTTAGCAGGTATGCAGCCAGTCTTACTGCCAAGGCGCTTTAGGGAACAGGGGAGGAGGGAAGGGAACATGTCTGGAAGAGTCTGGGCTCATTTTAGTCACGTTATTCTAGAAATTGAGGATTCCAGACTCTTAATTATGACCCCTATTTATACACGATAAGTCATAGCCAGAGGACTCCCAGTCCGAGTTGAGGCTAGCCGAGTGAGTGGACTATCGCATCCGGGATAGCGTGTCCAGTGTGTGGGCCAGCGTGTCCAGCGAGTGGGTAAGCGTGCCCGGGAGGGGATCAGCAAATTCAGCTCTTGTGTAACGCGAGTCAGTACAGTGTGTCGTAAGTGGGGACAAGTGGCGACTTAAGTGGACTACAAGGGTGACGTAGACATTGATCGTTATTGTGAACTGTGATTGATAATAATGAACATTTTTGTGACCATCTAAAATTTTTGAAATGTTATTATGTGTTTTATAGTTATTAATTAATTTATTTAATTTCACTTTATGTATTTTCATTCTCTTATTAACTTAGAGACTTAATTATTAGTGTTATTATTTATTTCAGTGACTTGTTTAGCTGTAGTTTTTTAATTGTATCTTAATTAGTGTATGTGTTGTATAATTTTTAATAATAGAAACCTTGGATATTCCATGTGCGATTTCAATCTTTTTTTATCACCAACGTAAACTATTGTTCTGAAAAGAACTCACGGTTCACACGGTGATGACGAGTGAATGGACCGTGACTAAAAATTTAAAATTCAAGCTTCTTGGTGCACATGTTTGTGGACAGGGTCTATTGTATTAAAAATCTTACTCAGGCCATAGGCTGGAAACAGTAATGGATGTATAGGTTATTGTATTGTTTACCAGTTAATTAAACCTATTCATAAAAAACATTGATTCTTGACCTCCCCCTTAAACAACTCCAGCGTATGGCCCTGATATACTATACTAAGGGCCGGTCTTATTATTCTTGGATAAATATTAATCTGGCAGATAAATATTTATATCTGGTCGAAAAGTTAAATGTGCCTCTTTCGACTCCCAGATAGCATTTATCTACCAGATAAAATGTATTTATCCATAACATTTTTATCGGGAGGTTTAAGTACCTGATAACTTTTATCTGAAAGTTAAAATAGTTGTAGCCATAGTGACACGATGTTTTTAATTAGGTTTCGACTATCAGAATCTGTTTTTATGTTAAAATCTTGGTTTACGTGTTTATTATTCACAGGTCCAGGCTCTAGCTGTAGGCCTATAAAGTTAGAACATTTAATTCACACTTTTATATAAACTGACAACATATTTGTAAAGTTATATTTATATAAGAACAAGTTATCAAAATGTGAGTACAATAAATTAAATTTTGTAAACGTTGTACCCAAGTATTGACCACAATTTGGCAGACACCGAAATTAGTACTTAAAAGACATCTTAGCTTCTGCGCCCACGTGACTCCATCTATTTACTCGCACTCATTTAGCCGCCATTATTTAACAAATGTTGAGCGTTGTAGCCACTTGCCAGGTAATAGCGGTAGCAGTAGGGCTTATATGCGCGCACCAGTAAACAGTAACAACCTTGTGTTTTCTGCACAAAAATATATTTATCCTTCAGATCCGGCAGATAAATTCAGTTCATAATACGCATAAAATATTAAAGTGGCTGATAACCTTTAACTGGTTGCTAACTTTAACTTCCCGATAGCAATATCTATATAGTAGTCCTAAGACCGGCCATAAATGTGCTTAGTGGCTTATATTTATCAATTTAAGGTGGTATGGAAGGGGACGCGAGCCAGTGCTTTTGCTGTTTTTATAGAAAAACATTTTTCTGTCAAAATAAATCAAATATTTCTCTAGTAGAAACATAGAGTTTAATTTTCTTCACGTGATGACCTCAACATTTCTTGAATATCTGTCAAGAGTGTCCTGGATTTTAATTAGGACTTTTCCTTTTCATTTAAAAAGTTTGTCATCCAATTCTGCTATGCCCGTGACAGATATTCAACAACTGCTGATATCACCACATGAAGAAAATAAAACTATATGTTTTTACTGGAGAAATATTTTATTTATTTTGTCCTAAAAAAGATTTTGCCATAAAATCTAATAATACACTGGCCTTTCCTCGCAACCCCTTCCATACCACCTTTAGGCTGACGCTTCTTACATTTTTGTTCCTTACTCGAACGCTTCTATTATTTTTATGTGGGATAATATTTCATTAACACGGAGTGTACACTTAAAAATAGCGTGAATGTCTACACGTTTAAGATTAGTCCAATAAAAAGACTTCAAAATAGCGTCGCTTGTGGAATGAAAGGCCCGCCTCATTTTTGTTAAAGCACTTCTACTAATTAACAGGCATTTCAACTAGCCAATTAGCATTAACTGTGTCTTATGGTATGAAGCTTATTAAAGGATACAAAACTTAAAAGTGATTTTAACAAAACAGGATGAACCAGGGAAAACATAGATTGAAGAGACCACCTACTTGAAGAATTATATCCTTACATTTTAATATTAACCATTCTCGTGGTATAGGGGTTAGATAAAGCACATCGCTGCTGACATGGATGTCCTAGGTTTGATTCCCGGCTGGTACTGGGTATTTTTCTCAAGAGGGGAATAATTCCAATGGTCTCCAATGTTCGGTTAGTTAATAATTGGATTTAAGCTATTTTAAGCTCTTCATTGGTCCCACCCCGTCATATTCACTTTCACCATCCCCGGAACACAGAAAGAGGCCCCACGGAAAGGATGTACGATTAGTACTTTCGGGAGCTCTCCGGGCAACAGTGCGTTAGTTCTGGTTAATCTTTCCGCAAACGGGGACATAGATTGATGTAGCCCAGACACATTATTATTATTTTCTATGATAGTAGTTTCTAAACTAAGCTACCAAAACTAAATTCAACTGTAATTAACTTAGTTTAAATATATATAAAACCTCTTAATATCAGAACTGCAACATTTTACGTTAAACTGCATCTACCTTTTAATTTAGTTTTTTTAAAACCTTACAACTTAGAATAAAAGGTTTTTAATTACTTAGGGATTTTTTAAATACTTTAAAACTCTATTTTGGCATGTGCAATGTTTAAAAATAACAAACAGAATCTTAGATAATGTTGGATTTTTGAAATTCCGTAACATTTTCAGTGCTTAAATATGCATCTTCCAAAAGGAAAGTTATTCTACTGTAAATAAAACCTAAATTATTAAAAAAAAACCTACAGATGATAGTAAAGATTAAAAAAACATTAGTTTCGAACTAAGGGCAGATAATATTAATTGTAAATTAATGTAACTTTGATAAAGGCTTTATTCCATAATTCTTGAGAAACGATTGCTCAGTTAATTGTAACCAAGGCCAAGTCAATTTTTTTAATTCCTCCCACGTCTTTATTTCCGTTTGGGTTTTTCACACATTAATATCCAAGTTAGTTGAATTGGGACTAAAAAGTAAAATTTATGAGTAAATGTACGCGCAATTGTTTGGAGAGAAGGTAGGAAACCATTTTGTAAAAAAAACCACCCTCAGTACACCCGACCGAGATTCTAATATCGGTATCCTCGTCATCGGCAGTCTAGTCTAACACGAGAGTAGCGCGTTAGACCATGCGGGCACCGAAGTGGGTACTAGACAACTAATAACTTATTTGGTTGTTGACAGAAATGAACACAATGGCCTGAGTACCACGGGCTGAGAAACACCAGCATAGTAAATATATTATAATCATACAGTCTTCCTGCCTGATCTTATGAATCAAACCTTTTTCTTATTATTATTATTATTATTATTATTATTATTATTATTATTATTTTCACTACTAAAAAGAAAAATATTAGACAAATCTAGATTTTAAATTAAAGCACCTTTAATTTATTTTTTTCTACACAATCATTTATTTTCGGTAAGAATTCTCTCTTGGTTCGTTACAGTCGGTTGTTTTTTATTAGAAACGTTTTTTTTCTTTCAATTCTTGCCCCCTCCCCCCTCCGTTGGGTGTGCGAACTCAACAAACTGGTGCTCTATTTCAAGGCTAAGGGTTAAAGATGGCACTTAATTCTCTCTCTCTTTCTTTCTCTCCTTCCCTCTTGAGGGAAATCCCCTCCGGAGCCTTGGAACGATGAAAAAAAAGTAGGAGTGTGGGAGGTAAGTCAACAACATTGGCCCGTTCTCGACTTTACCATAAAATGTTACACAACTCTTTTTTTTTAAATCGTCTGTATTGGTTTTATTTTAATATGTGTGTTAATTGGTATTAAAACGATTTAAGTTTGGACATAAGGGAATGCGAATTAAGATCAATAGCTTTTAATTTTTCATATAAAAAAGTTTTTTTCCTAAATTAAATTAACTATTGATATACGATAGAGTATGAGTCGCTTCACGGAAGTTTAGAGATCCTGGATTATTTGAAAAGTTGTTGGTTATTTTTAATATCGTTTTGAACAAAATGTGGGTGAATATTATCAGCAGGTTTTTGACCATTTTAAAAGTTTAAACTTTGAATTTAAAAGTATTTAAAAAAAAGACGCTCTACGCAAACGTTCGTAATTGTAATTTTAAATAAAATGTTATAAACCTAGATCCAGCCTTCCTCTATCAAATAAAGTCATATTTTGATAGTTACGGCAGTTGGTTTTAATATAAGGGGGATTGTTTTATAGTGTTTTATGAATATAATCAAACATATTTTTAAAATACAACTTTCGACTACATTTTAGCTATATTTAAAAAATGTCAAACAACTTCATAAATAAGACGGGATTTCTAAAAGTCTGCAACGAGACTCATTTCCCTACCATGTAGCACACTTAGATAAAAACGTTTAGTATAATTTTCTACACATGTTAATCTCAATATTTATTGAATATTTGTCAAAAGTATCCTATAATTTGAACGGAAGCCATTTTACTGACGAATAAAGAAAATACCCATTTCGGTGTCCGCATGGTCTAACGCTTTACTCTCGGGTTAGATTAAGCTATCGAAGACTGGGATAACGGGGTTCGATCCCGGTCAGGTGCATGGAGGGTGTATTTTTTTAAAATGATCTTTCACATCCCTACACGCAAATGCGGGTGTACTTCCTATAAATTACACTCTCCTAATCCCTAACAAAGTAGTGTAATTAATACAAAGTTGTGGATCCCAAACAGGTAGTAAGACGCAGTGCTTAAAAAAATATAGAATTTCTTCTTTATAAATAATAATAAAGAAATAAAATTTTAAAAAATTCAAACAAGAATATTTACGTTATATGGATGTCTTTAAAGACTATACACACTATTAATCAGTGGCTTGTCGTGGGTGGCGTAGTTGGCTAACGCGCCAGTCGTGTTGAGCTCGACCACCGAGGACGGGGAGATCGAGGTTCGAATCTCGGTCGGGTGAACTGAGGGTGGTTTTTCCTAAATGGTTTTCCACTCTCCTTCCACGCAAATGCGGGTTCACTTCCTCTAAATTCAACCTTCCCATTCCTAATCCATTAGTGTAATTAGTACTTAAGCGTATAACCCAAACGGGTAGTAAGACGCGGTGCTAAAAAATTAATTATTATAAATTATAGCTTGTCGTGGAATGTTTCCAGAGTAGGCAGGGTTAGTTTAAACTGTATGTTATGTTTTCATTTGGGGTGACCTGGTGGTATAGGGGTAAGGTGTCGGACTTCTGTGATGGGGGTCCGGGGCTCAATCCTCGGTCCCGGCACAGATCTATCTGATTGCCAAACCCTTCTTTCACCTCTGAGAAGACGTGTATTAATCACAACTTGTGAATATGTGGAATGCCAGGGTATCATCGTGGTTCGGATCCCACGTTAAACTGTAGGTCCTCCATTTAATCTCAAAATCACCCTACCATTACACTTAAGCGCAAATGCTTATAGCCCGAACGGGTAGTAAGATGTAGTGCTAATAATAATAATAAAATAATAATAAATTATAATAAATAATAATAATAATATATTTTAATCAATCCGTAGAACATTCATTGCTCATGTATTAACGGAAATATATTGACCAGAATAGAAATGATGTATGTTTGGTCAAATGGGGAGCAGAGTCATTGAGAACATATCAAAGGTACAGTTTTAAAAACCTCTGCCTGCCCTGACAATATTCCATAACACGACACTGTTAATAGTGTAAAAATAATTTTTATAACAAGAACTGATATTGTGTTTTATTCAACTCTTGTTTTTGTAAATTAAAAATAAACATACATTAGGAATAAATTTAATTTGCATTTATTCATATGGTGACCTAAAAATGTCTTGTATATCTGTTGGCGGTGTCCTAGAATTAAATGTCACCTTTTTTTTATCTTAATTTAAAAAGTTTCTCATCAAATGTCGTTATAATCATAAGTCAGTCATGACAGATATTCAACAACTGTTAATATTGCCATGTGAAAAAAATTAAAATATGTCTCTATTGTAGAAATAATTTATTCTGCCCAAATAAGGTTTTGCTATAAAAAAAAGTGCAAACATGGTGGCCTTAACTCGCATTCCCTACATCCCCGCATTAATATGAGGATGTGTAGTGATGAAAAGTATTTCCAAACGGATATACATCCGCGTTAACGTGGACAAGAGATTATAAAACCATATTTGAAGGTCATATATTGAGGACTGTTCTCTAAGCACCCGGTTAAGGATTCAAACCCCCCCGACTTATCGTCACATGTAGTCCAGGCCATCATCAACTTGGAGCCTTACTCAGCGTGAACCAGCGCACCTCTTGTAGGGTCTTAGAATCTTAACCCCCTGAGATGTGTAGAGTAGAGATCTAGAATTCATCTGACGTCATGATATACGTTTAAATCCTCAAGATACGATACAAGATATACTCATATCGGAAGATCATCTCCTCAATAAGCTCACTATATTACATGGTTCATTTGGGAGTATTAAACCCAAGCTTGATCTTATCTCAAATAATGTCCAATAAAGGAAGAAGGCGCATCACCTTAAAACTAAATTGACTTCCATAGAAACTAGTAAGAGGGGAGGAAACAAAAAAAAATGATCCAGGACCTCACGAAACTTTGTTTCCACAAGCTCATTCAATTCGAGAGGATTAAAAGTCGATTGAAGAAGCTGATCTCTAGATTAGTAATCCCTTCTCCCTCTCCTCCTCTCCCCGACCTTTATTCCATCACCCCCTCCCCCTTTAAATCCACACCAACCCCTCTTGATGTAACAACTACAATAATCCTCCCCCCCCCTTCTCGCAACCTCTCACCCCTGTTAACAGGACCAAGGCTTGTTTGTTTGATGGATGTGTGTTGACTCGGGTTTATGTGGAAAAAGAGAGAGAAAGAGTTATAGGACAGAAAAGAGATAGAAAAAAACTGTTGGAGAAAGAGAGTATTAGGGTGGGGATGTAGGGGACGAGAGAAAATGGAAGTGTTTTTCCAGTTTTTATAGCAAAACGATTTTGATCAAAAAAAATCATATATTTCTCCAGTAGAATCAAAAGAGTTTAAGTTTTCTTTACACGGGGATATCAACAGTTGTTGAATATTTGTCAACGGCGTCCTGGAATTTAATTACATCTTTTTCTCTCAATTTAAAAAGTTTCTCATCTTATGCCGCTATGCTCATAGTTGATATTCATAAACTGTTAATATCACCGTGTGAAAAAAATCTAACTTTTATTTTCGTACTGAAGCAATATTTGATTTATTTAGGCAAAAAAAAGTATGTTGCTATAAAAAACTGCAAAAACAATTCCCTTTTCTCTCATTCCTTACATTCCCAAAGACTGTAGAGTAAAGAAAAGAAGCGAAAAGAAAGTATGTGTTTGGTAGGTTGGTTAGAAAAGATAAATGAAAGGGAATAGGTAGTTATTAAGAAAAGAAGGAAAATAATTGGTCAAATTATTTTTAAAAATATAATGAATCCACCTCTTTTTGAAAGGGTTTTAATCATGCTATTAATAAGAGGGAAAAAAAATTGGTTGAAAGTGGATACCATTAGTATGACCTTTCTTTGGTTTATTTTTTATAAATAAATGTTTAATGAACTTATCAATACGTTAATTGTTTTTTTCTTAAACTCACATCATCACAAAATATATTAATGTTCTAAAAATCTATAATATTATTTGACAACAATTTTTTTAAATTTACAGTCTATGATTTCACTAAATCTTTAGCGACACTTCCCTAACCTCCTAATAAAATGCTGCTAATTTCACATTAAGAAAACTATATCACATTATGAGGGACAAAGTAAGAAAAATATATTATAAGGTACAGGTTAGTATATGATGTCCAGGAATTAAAATATAATATATTTATAGTTTAGGGAAAGGAAATACAACACGTACAAACACAGATTAATCTAAATCGAATTAAATCAAAATTTTTTTAATAAATCTTTCTTGGAATAGTTAGTGTGGGGTTTGAGAAGAGAAATATAGAACATTTACTATTGTGTATCGAACTAAGATTTACATTGATAGTGTAAAATAGATATTTCCTCTTAAATTTTCTAATTTTAATTAGGAATAACGTTTTCTACTTTATTATGGGCAGTGGAAAAGGAATAGTTTAGTAACTAAGAATATAAATATTATTTGAACATTTATTGAAATATAAAAAAAGTTTTCAAGAGAAAAAAAAATCTAGAACTCAAAAACTTTTTCCAAAATTTTATCAAATTTAATATCTCTTTACCTGGTTAAAACATGGTCTTAAAAGAAAGCTAATGTATATTGAGGATGTTCTGAAATATTAAATCGGTGGGAATATACAAAAGTATATTATATATTATATGTATTTCCCTTACATTTCGAATATTCCCTAAATAAGTTAGTGTGAAAAATAAAAAAAATACACGATAGTGACTGAAGAATAAGATTTGTATTCAAAAACGTCTAAAAATAAAGTCAAATAGTAAGTATTTAATTAAAATAATAAAACATAATAACCCAATATATATAAATATTTCAGTCTGCCTTAGCCCGGATATTTTATATAGTCTAGTAACCCAGATCTTTCTTCTTCAAATTCAAAGAACTAAACAATTTTGTTACTTAATACCGTAATATATGGGATGAATCGTAGTAAAGAAAATTTGTTTTGAATTTGTTTTATCTCCAAATTAGACAGTTTAAATGGTAAAGAAATCTATATTCGAAGATATCTACAGAAAGCATGTTTAAAATTTAGCTGAGGGCCGTCAATAAGTTTAAAAGTACAATAGGCTGACACACACACAAACGATCACCTCATTAATCCCATAATATGGAAAAATCGTTTTAAGAAATGAAAACAATTCAATTTATATTTGACAAGCAAATCAAATTATGTTTAACATTTAAAAGGGAACGAATTGGTTCATATGAACATTGCTAAATGTAAGAGAATTTTCCGATTAAATTAATTTATTTTAAAAAAAGATCTCATAAAATAAATTAAATACAATATTTATATAGTTCTCAATATATTTTTTAAAAGGTCGTGTTCATAAAATGGTGTTTCAGTTTATTGTAATGAGTATAATATATATTATTCATGTTAATCCATAACCCTATTCGAAAGTTCATTAAAAAATCAATTATTTTATATTCTGTAGACATTTCTGGCACCACCTTACTGAATGGATGTTTACTTAGAAGTATTTAATTTTATATGTTCTGAAAGCTTATAGTGATTCTTTAAAACCATTTACATCCATTGAAAACAAGAACCATGCATAAAAACACGCGTTTGCAAACAAGGATTATATAAAGGGGCGGATTAGTCATATTTCATATTTACGTTAACGCTTTTGCTTGTGTTTGTAATAATTTTATCGCCGACTGTTAGCACACACATGTGTAAAGTACTAGCCACTATGGGAATACAACAGTTCAATTTTCATAAGAAGAAACTTATCCGACTGCTATAAATGTATCTAGATCTAATTTCATTTATTTATACGTCAGATCATGCTATCTAGAACTGTCACTTTATATTAGATGGATGTTATCAATACCTAAAAAAATAACACTAATTAAATAGTGTAATGTAAGGTTTAGAACGTGTTTTAGTTAAATTATTTTATGAAACACACTATTTCTAATTTGAATAAAACCCAGAAAAAATATTTTGAGAGTAACTTTCATCTTAAAAGTCTGTTTAGCGATTGGTGTGATCAATACGTATTAACGTATAGTTATTTATGTATTCGCAAAATAGTAATATTAGCTTTAATTATACATACACCTGCTTCAGTTGAATCATGGTATAAGGGACTACTCTCATAATAGATTATACTACTGATGACAGGGAGATCGAGGTTCAAACCTAAGTTGGGTGCATTGAGGTTTTTTCCAAAATGATTTTCCATGCTCTCTATCTCCATACAAATGTGGGTGCACTTCCTGTAAATATAACCTTCCTCATTCCTAAGCCATTATCCAAAATAGTACATAAGCACATAGCCTGAACGGTTAGTAAGACATGGTGCTAAGAGAAATTATTAATATATAGGCCGTTCAAATTTATTTTCAAAATCTTACTTGATAGTAAATAATAATAGTGACTATTAAAATGACTAGTATAGTGATTATGGCAAGAATATTAATAACAGTTATATGTTATTTTCTACTAACACTATTTTTAGAAATAATATTCTAAGACGAGAGGGCTCTCAAAACGATGAAGATGTAACGGTCTTGTTGTTAGTGAAAAACGCCTTCAGTTATATTGGGTATGCAATGTTTAGTACATTTATGTCAAGCAAAAAGTATTTGTCTTCCTTCACCTCTGACAAGACGTATATTAATCACAACTTGTGAATGTGAGGAATGCCAGGCCTCCACCGTGGTTCGGATCCCACGTAAAACTGTAGGTCCTCCATTTCATCTCACAATCACCCTACCATCACACATTAGCGTAAGTGCGTATAACCCGAACGGGTAGTAAGACGAGGTGCTAATAATAATAATAATAATAATAATAATAATAATAATAATAAAAATAATAATCGGATAAACTTTGAATAAACAAATATTTTTCACGTTAAAAAAATATTATTAACACAATAGGCTTATATAATATATTGTAACAAAATAAATACCCCACATCGGTAGGTTTTCAGGTATCTGAGCTGTTGCGCTTAGGTTAAATATTGACAAAACCTTTAACAGTAAACAAGTTTGGTATTTAATAGACTGAATATAAAACTTTTTTTCATGGACTGTGACCCTATACATTTAAATATTTACAAACGTAGCTTTAAAGACGAAATTTTCCACAGTGAAAAGTTCAAAAATACACACTTTTTTTATATTAAGACCTAAATGCCCCAAAAAACTAAAGGTAACTGGTATAGGATCATAGAATGGAGTTTATTGAATAAAATGATGTAATTTAACAAGGGGATTAAAATAAAACTTGTGTTAACTTTTATATTTTTCTCCTCCTCTGTTTGTCAGACAGCTCCTCCCAGGAAATTTTATAAACCCACTTGATATCTGGGGTTTATGAATTTCTGCTTGACTTTTCTAAACACCGTTAAGGGCCGTTTCATACGAGAGGTATTTTATCGCGTGAGATTTTTGCCGGGCGAATCTTATCCGCTGGAGATACATTGGTTCAAAATGGGAGCGTTCACATAGAGGGAGATAAATAATCGCGCGTTAAAATTCCCGCGCCAACCGGTATAGAACAACAACCGCTTGTATCCTACACCACGTCAAAAGCACTAATTGGACATGGCAAACAAGCCGGATATTCTCTCGTCTGAAAGCGACATCAGAATTGATCGCGCGAGTAAAAATTTGCACGACAAAAACATCGCGCGATAAAATTACCTCTTGTGTGAAATGGCACTAAGGCATAAACCTGGTGTGGTCCATGACGAACTTGTGGTGGCTCGAATCTCAACCGTGTACAATGAGTGTGGACTTATTTAAACTACTTTCTACTTTCCCTCAGAGAAAACGAAGGTGCATTTATTATAAAAAAAATATAACTTCTTCATCTCTAGCCCATTAAGATATCCCAATTTGCCAAAGAAAAAAATATTTTCCACTACAAATTACATAATTACTATATATATATAGACCATATAGTATATATAGTAAGTATATAGTATATATATAGACTATATAGTATATATAGTAAGTATATATATACTATATAGTATATAGTATATATAGTAAGTATATATATAGTATATAGTATATATAGTAAGTATATAGTAACTATGTAATTTGTAGTGGAAAATATTTTTTTCTTTGGCAAATTGGGATATCTCAATGGGCTAGAGATGAGGAAGTTATATTTTTATAATAAATGCACCCTCGTTTTCTTGGAGAGAAGGTAGAAAGTAGTTTAAATAAGTCCACACTCATTGTACCCGGCTGAGATTCGATTGGATGAAAGATATATATATATATATGTCTTATATATATATGTCTTATATATATATGTCTTATATATATATGTCTTATATATATATGTCTTATATATATATGTCTTATATATATATGTCTTATATATATATGTCTTATATATATATGTCTTATATATATATATATGTCTTATATATATATTTATATATATTGGATGGAAGATATATATATATATATAAGACATATATATATATATAAGACATATATATATATATAAGACATATATATATATAAGACATATATATATCTTCCATCCAATAACATTTGATCTTGTGTGTTTTTTGAGGTTAGTTATTTTTGTTTCCAAACAGCTACATTAAACTATTTACATTTATAAAGTTGATTTTATATAATTTTAAAAAATCTTTAGTAATTTAATCAATCCGAGGACTTTTATGAGGTATAATCCATCATTCACTACTTTCAAATCGTTATTCAACCGTATTAATTTCAAAGTAATTTACAACTTAATTTTTATTATTCTTACTCATAGATCAAATATATGTTATGTGAACGGGTGTAACATTGCCCTCACAGTCTACCCCTTCCCCACACTTTTTTTTATATGTATAGTAACTAAAAGAATATCCGAAATAACTCGCGACACACCCTATCCAACACAGAAAACTTATGAATATTTAACGTCAACCCCGTGGTTTCAACGTCAGCCACGACGTTAACTCGCAACCCCCCTCTCTACCACTATGGACTAAATAACACCACAAGGTGGGGGGGTGATGAGTTTTAACAAGGACTTATGGAAGGGTTAAGGGTAGGTAGGTACGAAGGGTTGTTACAGGGAGAGAGAGAGAGTGTTTTTTGGACAGAGAGGATGGTGATAATAATACGGTCGAGGGTGGGATGTGTTACTCTACTACCCTGGCAGTAATTTCTTGTTGCCTCCACTTCTCCTCTAGATGGGTACAGTCGATTACCAGTTCATAATAAGAAACATTTACAAAATAAAAACTTTTTCTTTTGCAACAAACACAGATAATATTTTATATATTTATTAGTGTTATTGAGCCGCCTCGGGGGCGTAGTTGGTTAACGCGCTAGTTTCGTGTTGAGCTAGACTGCTGGGTGACATGGTGGTCTAGGGGTAAGGTGTCGGACTTCTGTGCTGAGGGTGCGGGGTTCAATCCTCGGTCCCGGCACAGATTTATCCGATTGCCAAACCCTTCCTTCACCTCTGACAAGATGTGTATTAATCACAACTTGTGAATGTGAGGAATGCCAGGCCTCCACCGTGGTTCGGATTCCACGTTAAACTGTAGGTCCTCCATTTCATCTCACAATCACCCTACCATTACACATTAGCGTAAGTGCGTATAACTCGAACGGGTAGTAAGACGCGGTGCTAATAATAATAATTATAAGAAGAAGAAGGAGCTAGACTGCCAAGGACGGGGAGATCGAGGCTCGAATATCGCTTGGGTGAACTGGGGGTGTTTTTTTCCAAAATGGTATTCCCCTCTCCCTCCACACAAATGTGGGTTCACTTTCTCTAAATTTAACGCTCCCAATTCCTAATCCATTAGCGTAATTAGTACTTAAGCGTACAGCCCAAATGAGTAATAAGACGAGTTGCTAAAATAAAATAAATAATATTACTGTTATTTGATACGTATTGATAATATCTATCAAAAGTGTTAACTGCATATAATATGACCTGACGTATTAATATGTGAAAGTACAGGGTGCTTAAAAAGTCTTCATGCGTAGGGAATCATATACTCGTACGTTTTAAGGAGTCCTTATTATTCTTTTTAAGCACCACGTCTTACTATCCATTTGGGTACTATCATGATAGCTACGATTATGCTTTGAAGATGAGGAAGGTTGAATTTAGCGAAAGTGTACACACATTTTCATGGATGTGGCATGGAAAAACATTTTTGAACAACCACTCTCAACACATCCAACAGAGATTCGTACACTGATAACCCCGTCATTGCCAGTTCAGTCTATTGCGATAGTGACACCTCAGACCGTGCGACCACCGTAATGGGTCCGTTCTGAAATGCCTTTATTTAAAAAAAGAGCGTTTATATCTTACTCTCCTGGCCGGATAAGGAAGCTGTCCTAAGGTTGTAGAGGAATCTAACAGGAGACACGCCTACTTCAGTGGCTGCATGTTCTAAGGCGTTACTCTCACAATAAACTAGACTACCGATTACGGGGAGATAGGGCTTTGAATCCCGGTCGGGTGTACTGAGGGTTTTTATATCTAAAATGGTTTTCTACTCTTACATTCAAATGTGGGTACACTTCTTCTAAGTTTAACCTTCCTCGTCTCTAATACTCTAATTAGTATATAGGCATGTACTTGAATGGGTATTAAGACGCGGTGCCAAAAAAACACGTGAACATGCCTCTGGCAGGCAGACACACGAAACTTTTGCCAAATTTTATTGACAAGTTCCAAAAAACAGAAAAATTCAACCTTTGGGCCTAGATCTAGTAGCTTTTACACTGAATCTCATCTCTGAGGGAACTGTATGGATACTATTTGGGGGAACGGTGTTGTTATTCTTTTCTTTTCGTGTAGTGTAAAACACGTTTCGCAACACTGGTTCGTCGATGTTGCAAGATAACTCTTCGTACCCCAGCACACCACCTTCAGACATAACTGAAAACGAGGAAGTTTGGGAACAATTTATTGATGTAAGAACCTTATTTGTTTAGGGAAATAGGAAGGAAACTTTACTTCCGCCCACTCTTTCCCCCCCTCCCCCCACTTAGAAAGCTTTCGGAAACTATTTGGAGTGGACCTCGCATGGAAATTCTTCAAAATTACATGAATCTAGAAGTTATTTGGAGTGACCCTTTCCTAAAAATTTTAGAAATTTGAATGGTCCTAGAAGCTATATTTTAAAGTGCTCCTAAACTGGTGTTTTTTTCTCTGACAGCTAGATGTATCTAGAAGCTATTTCAAGAGGTCTTCTCCGGAATATTTTTTATTATTGAATGCACCTAAAAGTAATTTTAAGTTAGATTTAAGGCAAAATTTAAGCTTCACATTTGATATCAGAGGATTTTAATATATCTAGTGGAAGGGGAGAGGCAGGCTTATTCCAAGGTAGGTCAAATTCTTTTAGGGGTGTACAGTACCCCCTCTGTCCGCGGTGGTTCCAACACCCCTACCAAAGTTAACCAATAGAAAGCAAAGATAAACCTTTTTTTACATTAGATCTGCAATTCTATCGTCAACCTCGGTGACCTTGAGGTAAAGTGATAGCCTCAGGATCCAATGCTCGTGGGACCAAAACCAGCTGGGGTTAGCGGATCATTCTTAAGTGATAAAAATCCGTAGCACGACTTCCTTCGCAGGGAAAGTAAAGCCGTCGGTCCCATGTATATTGTGGTATGGGAGAGAACATTTGAAGGTATGTGAAATAACCTTTGAAGATATGTGAAAATACCTCCCCCGAGGCAAAGTTGGTTATACTCCATTCACGGTAGAAATTACTCTCTGAAAGGTCTTTTTTCCTACCAATCTACTACTATGTAATATATTTCTTGTAGGGAAAAAGGCCTTTCAGAGAACAATTCCTACGGTTAACAGACTTGTCCCTTGCGTTCTCGCTCGTAGACATTTTTGTGTGTTGATATAATCAGTCTATTAATAAATTATACGTTAAGTACTTCAAATAAATGAAATTAACATACAGTTTCTTTAGAGGTGATATTTAATGTAGCTATCAGATAAAAACGTTCCTATGAAAATTTGAGTGTACCCATTCACTGCCCCCCCTTCCCCTCTCATATCACGACCCGCATAGGGGTGTGTGGTGGAGTGACGTCACTGTTATTGACGATCTTCCGACCGCCAGAATGCTCTCCTTCCTCGTAACATGTCAAGGGCTAATGTTAAAGAACGACCGGCCGGATATGGGGATTTCCCCGAGAGACGTAAAAAAAAAAGAAGAGGTTTTGTTGGTTGCTGATATAGTCAGTCGGCAGCTCGTTAAAATCCCTTTTAAAATAAATCACAACAATGAAGTGGGGGAAGAGAATCGTTTATGGCTATCTAGTAGGTGTTTTTTTTTTACAGCCAATTCTTAGAATACTGTTTAGGTTGAGAGTACTAAAATGATTGAGTTTCTCTATACTATTTGGAAATCAATGCGTATTATTATTAGATGTTATGTCTTACGACAGTTCCATTCCTTTAGTCAGTGAAATTATAGTGCCAACGCGCCCTGTCCTCTGCCTCCTCCTTCAGCTCCCAACATAATCTTATTTATTATTATTATTAGCACCGCGTCTTACTACCCGTTCGGGTTATACGCACTTACGCTAATGTGTAATGGTAGGCTGATTGTGAGATGAAATGGATGACCTACAGTTTAACGTGGGATCCGAACCACGGTGGAGGCCTGGTATTCCTCACAATCACAAGTTGTGATTAATACACGTCTTGTCAGAGGTGAAGGAAGGGTTTGGCAATCAGATAAATCTGTGCCGGGACCAAGGATTGAACCCCGGAACCTCAGCACAGAAGTCTGACACCTTACCCCTAGACCACCAGGTCACCATATTCTTAATTCCTCCAGGTCATCCAATATTTGAATCCTCCTTCTTTCAAAGATCCTCTTTTCCTCAACCCTGCTTTCTATGACCTCCTGTTTTCCTTCACCATATGGAAACAAACCTACCCTGATATAACGCTAAAACAATGGGTTCAAGACCAACATCTATACTGATAAAAAATTAGATTGAAAATTTCTTTTGTTGATTTGAATAGCTAAGTTAAAAATAACTCTTATAGTTTTATTATTATTTACTGATTTAGAGAAAAGAGAAATAACTGTATTTTAATGTCGTACGCAATTCAACCTAACTAAAAAATATGGCTTAAGAGAATTTTAAGAAAGTGCAGCCGACAGTACGACACCTTAGTTCAGTAGCGTGTCTGTCTGCTGAGCCAAGGGTCCCCGGCTCGATTCCTGGCATGGACGAAAACCATTATCATTGGTGAAGTATGGGTTTAACCTTTCATAGTGATGACTTAACGGCCGGGGGCTGGATGTTGCGTCTGCTCTAGATTTAAGTTGGTTTATAAGTCTGTGCTGGTATAATCAGTCGGTTCAAAAAGTGCACGTTAAATCTCTCAAATAAGTTAAAATAAAAAATTCGGCCAGCATTCGATTTTAGGTATCTTGCATTTAAAGACACATTCGATTACTAAGGCTAATAAACAAATAAACACAAAATACTTCAATTAATAAATAAATAACTGTTATCAAATTATTTATTAAATTGTTAAAACGGATACAATTTATAACGACGTTTAGAGTAACAATTTAATTACGAGAGCATGTATAGCTTATTTAATTAGTAAAAGGGATAGTGATAATTTTATCTAATGTGGAGTATATTTAGTCAAATAAGTGAAACATTCCCCACTGGACACAGCTGTGATTCGAACCTAAGCCTCACCGTGCAACGATGGTCAAATTAACAAGATTATAACGCCATAAGCCACTTGAATACCGCTTTGGATGAGATACTAAATACATATTAATTTCTATTTGCTGATAGGAATGGATTTTTTTAATGAATGCAATTAAAATAAAATTTTATTTTATTGATTAATGTTGTAGATGAATTTGACTTTTTATTCCTTTTCTGTGTGTTTTTTTGAATCAATACTGTGTTTAATTAATTTTTGATTGCGTTGGGATTCTTTTATTACAAAAGAAACAAGTTAAATAATAAATAAAATTTTCTTGGAAAATATTATGTCCTCACTTTTCGTTTTATTGATATTGTAAACTTTTTTAACTGTGGAACAGTAGTAGTAATTTAAAAAAAAAGTTAAGTTCATTAATAACTAAATTGTGCTAGGTATTTTTTTAGATGTAGAGTAAGTCGTTTAAAATGTTTCTCTCGAAATAGCTCAAGCTACTTCTCAAAGTGTTGTAGGTTACTTCAAGGGTAGAGAGAATAGAAAAAAGAGGGAGAAAAAAAGAGTACCCTCCAAAGAAAAGTTTCTTTGATTTCGGTAGCTGTCAATTTTCATTAACGGTCGTCCTAACTTGAAAGAATTTCACTTGTCTTAATGTGGTTTGTTTACCTAACCATATATTTTTAATACTTAAATTGCGGTGTATTTCTTTTTAAAAAATTGGATATATTTTGGTAATGATAGTCAAGCTTCATAAACTGATGTATCTCCTCGAAAATACTCGGGCTTGAATCTTGGTTGGATCAAATTTCTCTTTGTTGCTTGTACCTTTTATCCCAATTCTTTGACGATGATCAACCCAATTGAGGGAAATTATTGTGAAATATTGCTTACTCGTAATTAATTAATTAATGACATAAGGTGCTCGAAAGATCATTCCCTGACTTAAAAAATTCCGCCCTTTATTCTTATCTCGAGCTAGTTATATCCAATCATCTCATAACACTTTATCCCTATCTTGAGCTAGTTCTATCCAGCCCCCTCATTACATCCTATTCCTATCTTGAGCTAGTTCTTTCCAGTCCACCTCATTACACCATATTCCTATCTTGAGCTAGTTCTATCCAGTCCACCTCATTACACCATAATCCTATCTTAAGCTAGTTCTATCCAGCCCCCTCATTACACCTATCCCTATCTTGAGCTAGTTCTATCCAGCCCCCTCATTACACCTATCCCTATCTTGAGCTAGTTCTATCCAGCACCCCTCACTACACCCTATTCCTACCTTAATCTATAGCCAGAGCAGCTACCGAGAAAGGGATAAATAAATCAAAACCATACACTTTTAAAGTATCACGTGAAATGTTTACGTGAGAAGAAAATATAGGGTTATTCCCCCATCAGCGTCTTACTGCCCATCCAAGCTATCCACATATTTAAAGAGAATATAACGAGGAAGTCACAAAAGAGAGGATATGTATCTCACTATCTTAGAGAAGAACCTCAGTACACCTGGGCTAGTTGTGAACCCTGACCGCTTCATAACCAGACAAGATGGACGCCTTCCGTCACACGCACTACCGTTTTTGTTTAGTTTAAAAAGCGTCGGTCCTAGCTTTTTACCAGACCTGTAAAAATAGATTGAACTTATCCTCAATATCACTATATAGTATGTGCTAACGTCATCCATGACCTTTCTCGTCCAGGATATTCCGATACATCGCTTGTTCCTTCCCCTGTCTCTTCTAGAAACGGCCGGCCGACCTACCCTTCAATCTTTCCCGCCGCTATCCCTGCTCTTCTCTCTACATCACTCACTCCCCTAACACACCCCTTTAACCCCACACCCGCTCCAGCAAGACCCGAAGAGGGCCGCAGCTCAACACTTCATGCATATTCCAGTATCTCATTCCAGCCAGTAATCTGGAGAGATATTCAACGGGCTTAGTACCCCAAACCTTCCTCTGATCCTGTGACCCTCCTTAAACCTTCTGTCACAATATTAAGGTGGACATACAAACACGTATATACCGGAGGGGTAATTTAGATCGCATACTTTTCAGGGGAGGGGGAATCTTTTTAAACCAGTATTTTTTTTTTCATTTATTTGATAAATTTAGCGTGCACTTTCTGAACTGACTGATCATATCAGCACACAAAAATGTCTATGAGTGAGAGCAAACGGCCTACCAATTTTGCTGGTAAAGGTATTTTCACACGCATACCACAATCGACATGGGGACCCGATGTCTTTAGTTCCCCTCCGAAGGAAGTTGTGCTATGGATTTTTATCACTCAAGAAAGATTCATCGACCTCAGCTGAGTTTGACTCCACGTACATCTTGGCCCTGAGGCAAGCACTTTACCCCCAAGACCACCAAGTTTGACAAAACCAGTACACCCCTAGATCCAGTTATGGTTATTTATGTATTTGTTTAATACGGCTAGATAATTAGAGGAAGAAGTCTGAGGAAGATGGATTTTAATTAGGAATCAGTCAGTATTGACATGAATAAAGTCTTTTAAACAATATTTTTTTATAACACCACCCTTCCACAATGTAGCCGACCATGTTTATTAAAAATAGGTTTCGTTTAAAAACGGTAAAATGTTTCTAATTGTAAAAACGGATATAGCCAGAATTTATTCCTTAGCGTATGAACAGGCTTACATGGTAATAGATTGAGCAGTCTTTATGATTGTCAAATGTGTTTATTATTTGAGAGACGATTATATTTTGGAAGATCGCGTGCTAATACAGTGAAATTAACGACAAACTAGAGTATATCACGTGTAAGTTCAATAAATGTAAGGATAAACTACTGTCCCTAGCAGGATAATATAACTAGCTTAGCGATAAATGAGTCCTCCTCACTAATTAATACAACTATCGTAACGATAAGTGAGAGTCCATCACGTATTAATACAACTATCGTAACGATAAGCGAGAGTCCATCACGTATTAATACAACTATCGTAACGATAAGCGAGAGTCCATCACGTATTAGTACAACTATCGTAACGATAAGCGAGAGTCCATCACGTATTAGTACAACTATCGTAACGATAAGCGAGAGTTCATCACGTATTAATACAACTATCGTAACGATAAGCGAGAGTCCATCACGTATTAATACAACTATCGTAACGACAAGCGAGAATCCATCACATATTAATACAACTATCGTAACGACAAGCGAGAATCCATCACATATTAATACAACTATCGTAACGATAAGCGAGAATCCATCACGTATTAATACAACTATCGTAACGACAAGCGAGAGTCCATCACGTATTAATACAACTATCGTAACGACAAGCGAGAATCCATCACATATTAATACAACTATCGTAACGATAAGTGAGAATCCATCACGTATTAATACCATTAGCGTGAATTAACGTAAAGAAATCACCACGTACTAAAATTAAGATGCTTAACGGTAAATGGCTGATGATGTGTATAAATTTTCGCTGTACACACTGTTGCCATTTTGACGAGAACAAACAGTACGGCGGGTATATCGTCTGTGACATGTAGCCTCAAGGGACAAAGGTTTAGAGGGTGGATTTTATACCCACCCCCCTCCAGCCCCTCTTGGACCACACCAACCAGAGGGGAGCGACGCAGGTGTTTTGACAAGTGATGTTCACTTGTCTAATAGACGTCGCATCACCCGTCATAGCCCGCCAGTCTGAATAAAACAACACCCTTCCAATTTAACGAGTGTGTTACTCTAGATTTTGGAGCAGCAAATAAGCTGTATATATACCAACCTCGGTGGTCCTATAGGTTAAGGCGTTACTCTCATACTAGGCTAGACTGCTGATGGAGGGGTAATCGGGGTTCGAGTCTCGGTTGGGTGTACTAAGGGTGGTTTTACCTAAATGGTTTTCCACTTTCCCTTCACGAAAATGTGTATACACTTCTTTTAAATCCATCATTAGTAATCCATAACACATTAGAGTAATCAATACATATGTGTATAGCACGAAGCGTGGCTAAAAGAAAGAACACTTAGTTTTTATATCTTTCTAAAAGTTTTTTATGTTGGTGAATAGGCCAGAGTCTATATTTAAATTAGAGAATACGTACTTTGACTAACTTAGCTTACACTAAATATGTGAGAAAATTTACAAGATGGGTTTGAGAACTGTATTGGAGAAATACCAATTAGGCCCCACCTATCCTTTATCAGTACTACTTAGGCTCCAGCCATAATACTAATCCGACCCCATAGACCGTATGAACACGGCGTACACTTTTTTTTTAAAAAAGTTAAATTCGTGCACCAAATATTTTGTGCAATTTTTCGCAGCACTAATGTGTGTGAAGAGGTTTCCTCTTATGAAACGGAACCAACTCCTGAGATATTACAAATTCTTGAAATTTTATATACAGTAATCTTACTTTTCCTTTTGTATACATTTTTTTAATTAGATGTTTCCGTATTTCTTTTTTTTTAATGAGGTAAAAATATATATATATATATAAATATGTGTATAGGGCCCATAGGTGCATTAGAAGTAGTAATGTATTTTAGCTAAATCTTATATTCCAGCTTGTACATGTAGTACCTAGTAAAAGGTGTCAAAAAATGTTCAGAATAATTAGTTAATTAACTTGATTTATTAGCCAATAAGAAGGGGAAACCTTATAAGACGGTTCACACTTTACCAAGAGTTGTTTTTTTATGTGCTTCACTTGGATAACTCTTCAAGTTTAATTCGAATCAACATCTTGTGTTCGTAAGTCTTCGTGGGTTTGTTAAAAGAACAACGCCCAAGAGTTTATAAGAGACCAGTTAACGTAAGCACGATACTTTTAATTAGTTACACTGTGGAAAGAAAAGGAGCAAATAAGTTTGGTTGGGTGGATTAGTTTAGGCGTAGAAAAGTTTGTTTTTTTGTTTGTTTGTTACCAAGCATGATTTCACTGGTTCATTTCTATAGTTTTACCTTTTAAAAAAAATACAATTGTAAATTATTTCAATTCGTTATCAATTATTTTTCATAAGTTTTAATCAAATAAAATTATATATATACTAAACAATCATTAGAAGGGCATATTACTTTTAAATGTGATTCAATAAAATTAACTTGTGGTTTTTAGAAAGCAAAAACTTTTAGAATGAAGATAAAAAATGTATTATTAAATTATTTTTACTAAGACATTAAGGGAAGAATATAATGTTTACATAATCATATCACTCTCACTGAAACAATCGCTAAGTTATTTAGTTAGATACCATGTCTCATTTGATAGCTTGTCTAGTTATTGAATTAGGTATCTCGGGTTAAATTTCTGGCATGTTCTAAAAAATAATCATTGGTGAAATTCAGGCTCCCTCCTCTTAGCAATTAAATAACTGGTTTTTGTTTAAGTTCTATAAATAAGTTAATTTTTAAGTTCTTTTTATGTAAACAGTCGATTCAGAAAGTGCACGTTAAATACCTCAAATAATAAATAATTATATTGTATAATTATATTATTATTATTATCTAGATAAAGTATTGCCTATGATTCAAATTCAAGTCTATCTTGATAATACTTAGGTATTTTAACCATTATCCAACCCTGCCGTTTATTTTCAGTTTCATTTTGATCTAATGGACGTCTAATTTACAATTATAATATAATTATGTAGTAGTATATTTTAAGAATGTATTTCTTAATACCAGTGTTGTATTATTTTGATTTATTTTTGTCACCTTGTCTCAGTACCTTTTCTTACTAAACGCAAACATTAGTTGCACTTGTTGAAAACGGGATGATAAGGTCTGTTAGAGAAAATAAACCCCCATTAATGGGATTAGAACCCCGAACCCATCGTTCACCGGCAATCCAGCCCAAAATTAGAGTCACGCGTCATACCATACAACGACAGCTATATAACTAACAGGTAATTAATTAACTAACTAAATAATCACCCGCATCAGTGACCCAATGGTCTAAGACGTCACTCTCGTGTTAGACTGGCCTGCTGATGACTGAGAGATCGGGATTTAAATCCTGGTCGGGTATACTGAGAGTATTTTTAATAAATTGTTTCCCACCCTTCTTCCACGCAAATGCTGGTACACTACCTACAAAATTCTTCCTTCCTCATCCCTAAGCCATTAAATTAATAATCATTTATACGCGTAATCTGAACAGGTAGTAAGACACGGTGATTAATATAATATATATAATGTTTGTTTACTATTTTAATAATCATTCTTTTCCCCAGATCCTTTTGTTTATTCTATTTTCACTAACATTTTGCTGAACCGAATAAATAAAAAACACACGAAATTATAGACCTTACAGGATGTATAAACCCTAAATTATTATCTGCGAATGAAGAGTGAATTAGGGAGCCGAAACACCCTCCCTCGTTCGATGCAAATCACCATTAATTGGTTAATAAATCAATTAGACTTGGCATTGCTCGACTGGGAGAGAGAGCCAACAAATTAGTTTATATCAGCGTGATATTCGCAACGTATTCACCAGCAGCCACATTTTCCGTACGTTTTGTTTATTTACCGAACACAGAGTAATTATATATGTAAGCTCTAGTTACAAAGTGATCAGAATATTACAATTATATTATTATCATCATTATTAACATTATAACAGCTAGCAACTTAAATATAATTATTATTAATTATTGTTAGTGATATGTTTGAACAAAGTGAATTATTAGAATCCTTAATTAATTTAGCCATACACGCTTCAGTTGCCTTTCGGGAAAAGGCTTCAATTTTGTGTTAGGTTGGCCCACTAATGACTTGGAGGTCAGGGTTCGAAACCCGGTCGGGTCTATTGAGGGTAGTTTTTCCTAAAGTATTTCCAGCTTTCTCCTTCCACTCAAATATGTGTAAAAATATCTCTTAAATGCTTCCTTCCTCATTCCTATCCCATTATAGTAATTATCATATATGCATATAAAATGAACAGGTGTTAAGACACGGTGATAAAAAATATCCATTATGTATCCAATATGCTGACTATTAATGACATAAACTATCTTATCTGAAATCCACATAAGTGAGATCAAGGAATAAACATCAAGTTTATCTAATCTAGTTTTATGGGGATGAACATATCTGGATTTGAATTCAGATTAAGTGTAAAAAGGTTATTGGTTCTTGAAAGGTTTTCAACCCTCTTCTCATAAAAATGCGGGTGCTCTTCCTATAAATTATACTTTCCTCATTCCTACAACACTGGTGTAATTAAATGAGGTTAACCCAAATGAGTGTATAAAACCAACTAATGAAATGCTATGAAGATGATAAAGTAAGAAAATCTATATTTACTTGGAAAGAGGATTGGAAACCAAATTATTTTCCGGGGGGCGGATATTAAATCATCTTGTGGCATTTAGGACCTTTCTTTGTCTTTCAGATGAGAACTGATAAAATTTAATATTTTACTAATATTGACTTTGTTTTTATCATAAACAATATCAGCTTTCAATCCCAGACACCGCTCTGGTATTTTTTAGTATTGTGTCTTAATATCCGTTTGGGTTATACGCCTATGTACTAATTACTCTAATATGCTAGGGATTAGGAAGGCTTTAATTGAGATGAAGTACACCCACATTTGCGTGGAGGGAGAGTGGAAAATCATTTAGGAAATATCACCCTTATTGCACCAGACCGAGATTCGGACTTCAATCTCCACTTCACCGGCAGTCTAGTCTAACACTAGATTAGCGCGTTAGACCATGTGGCCACCGAAGCGGGCCCCATCTAATTGAAATATATATATATATATATATATCTGGGCATGGGAGCCGAATACTTTTGACTTGCTACTACATAATTTATCTCTGTAGCCCCTTGCTCCCTCCTCTTTTTGATTTAAATCATCATATCCTTTTGTTAAAGTCGTTCTCATGGAAGAGAAAAATGGTAACGCTACCAAACATCTTTGCAATATAGCAAGCGAATAATTTTGCTTAAAAACATAAGCTAAGTACTTCAATAATGTAAAAACAATAAAAATATTATTTACAGCTTTTGTAAAGATTGACGAAGCGATTCCTTTCGGATTTGATTCTTGGAGTTTTGCCAAACTGATTTTCATAATAATTTTGCTAAAAAAAATTAAAGCCTGTAAACCAAAGATGTACCCATGTTTAAAATAATAATTTTTTATTATTATTGATTGTTTTATATGGGTGTGAAACTTTGTCTCTTAACTTCACGACGAAAAAAATTAGGGATTTAATAAAAAACACGGTTCTTAGAAAGATATTTGGTCCAGAAAGTGATGAAGATACTGGTGAGGGGAGGAGGTTAAATAATGATGAGTTCATAACCTGCACTCATCACAAGATATTGTTAGGATAATCTAGTCTCGTAGATTACGGTGAGCAGAACATACAGCGTGAACAGGAGTAGGGTATTTACTGGCAACCCCAATGGAAAGAGACCATTGGGAAGACCTAGACGTAGATGGTAGGATAGCGCTAGAATGGACCTGAAAGAGATAGGGTGTAATGAAGTGGACTGGATAGAATTAGCTCAAGATAGGGATAGGGTGTAACGAGGTGGACTGGATAGAACTAGCTAAAGCTAGAGATAGGGTGTAATGAAGTGGACTGGATAGAATTATCTCAAGATAGGGATAGGGTGTAATGGTGTGGACTGGATAGAACTATCTTAAAATAGGGATGGTTGGCGTACTATTGTAAGTGCGGTAATGAACTTTTGAGTTCAAAAGGCCATAGAGTAAGTAATAACTTCTCTATTGTATTGATGTACTTGAAATTCCTAGGATCAACCTATGGATAATCTAAAATAGAATGTAAGCAGCTCTTAAAGTTTCATATTATGTATAGATATTCTTGGCATGCCCTAGTGTGGAATGTATGCTCGCTATATAATATCTTAAGGAATGTTCCATTTCCAGACATGATTTGTATCAAACATGAGAGAACTTGCCACGCGGATCTAGGAGTTGAGTGGATTTTACAAAGTCGGTGGGATCCAAATATTATTTGTAGCTTAACCCATTTACGTCTATACAAGTAGAGTTTTTATACATATAAGTTTTGCATGTATTTGTAACACCATAGCATTTATATTTCATTTAATATACTTAAACATTTTTTAAGTAGGCTTACATATTAATTTATGCTTATCTTAGTATATTATTAACATATCAATGTATTAACATTGCAACAACCTGTTTCGATGGAGCTACCCTCATGTTAAACTAGACTGCTGATGACGGTGAGAATGAGGTTCGAATCTTGGCCGGGTGTATTGAGGATGATTTTCCAAAGTTGTTTTCATATTCCCTCAACGCAAATGTGGGTACACTTCCTCTAAATATAGCCTTCCTAATCCCTAAAAGCCGTTAGCGTAGTTAGTAGTATTATTATTACTATTAGCACCACGTCTTACCACCCGTTCGGGTTACACGCACTTTCGCTAATGTGTAATGGTAGGGTGATTGTGAGATGAAATGGAGGACTTACAGTTTAACGTGGGATCCGAGCCACGGTGGAGGCCTAGCATTCCACACATTCACAAGTTGTGATTAATACATTTCTTGTCAGAGGTGAAGGAAGGGTTTGGCAATCAGATGGATATGTGCCGGGACCAAGGATTGAACCCCGGACCCACAACAGAGAAGATCAACACCACCTTACCCCTAGACCACCAGGTCACCAGTAGTTAGTACATAAGCGTTTAACCCGAACGGGTATCAAGACGCGATGCTAAAAAAAACCCCACCATATTGTAACATTTAATTTTAATGTTAAGGTACTATGCGCTAGAATTTGACATTTAGCGTGCTGTAAGAGGGTTAAAATGTAAGAGTAATGTCGGAACCAGCAAGAAACTATAACTAGTCAGCCTGAAGCAACTGTATAGCCACACTTTACAGGGTGAAGGTTATCTGTTGTTCAGACAATCGTCTGTATGGCCAGTTTTGGATCATGTGATCATATCTTTATTATGATTGGTTGCAGGGATAATTTTCAAAACCAACCATTTGAAAAACCAAGAGCATGTCTCATGGCATTTGGCCGAGAGTTGTCTCCAAGTATGTGTGTGTGTGTATGTGTATGTGTATGTGTATGTGTATGTGTATGTGTATGTGTATGTGTATGTGTGTGTCACCTGCATATATAATAATTTATAAATCACGGCATTTCACCGGTATTGGTTTTAATGTGTGGGTGTGAGTTTTACCTACACCTGTATGTTTGCAATTAATAATCCAATTAACAAAAG
This sequence comes from Timema genevievae, assembly GCA_902155825.1. Lineage (NCBI taxonomy): Eukaryota > Metazoa > Arthropoda > Insecta > Phasmatodea > Timematidae > Timema > Timema genevievae. The sequence goes on from CABFWO010002279.1 coordinate 128,086, forward strand.
TATTTACATTGGCCGTAATTATTAATAACTTTGATAAGTTTATCGAATAATAATAATTATTATTATTATAACACGTTTATACCCCAATCCTATTAACCCATTTAAAGTGCCAAAATTATCACAAATTTAATTCTTGTACACGTATATAAAAATATCATGCTACAACATAAATATATAACTTATGAATTAGATTAAATTACACGTAGTATTAAGGTTATTTTATTTTTGTATTTTTCACATCGTTGTAGTCTAATATCAGCAAACGATTTTCAAAATATCTTTGCTTGAAAAAAAAAAGAGAAGGGTATCCACTGATCGGTAAATCCAGGAAAAACAGGAAGGCATGTTTGAATTTTGTGCATCGAGACAAAAACCTATAAAAATGCTTGAATTTGGCCATCTGTCAATAGTTAAAAGGTGAGGACCACTCTAAATAGCTTATAAAGGCATAACAATGTCCTAAGTTTTTTGGGTGTATACCACTCCAAATATCTTCTAGAGGAATCTTTTTAAAAAAACAATCGAGGAAAGGACTCTTAAAAGCCTCTAAATACATCAATTTTTCAAATATTTTCCAGGATAACACTTAAAATTATATTATAGAATCATTAAATCTTTAAAAAATAAATGGTACGGCGCACCGCACAGACTTTCTCTCTCTTTCTATAAACTCGTAAGATTTCTGAACGGAATAATGTAC